>CAUYTI010143866.1:0-30507 GCA_963575145.1 Galago senegalensis | reverse complement strand
AATCATTCTTTAAAATAAACACAGGGTGAGCAGGAACAGCCTCATGGGGACCCAAGGCCAAGCCCACTTGTGCAGGGTAAGTGGGAGCCTTGGGACTGGGGGCCGTTCAGCTCCATCAAGAGGGGTCTCCCTGCAATGGCTGCTCATGGCCTTGCACTTCCCACGTGAAGACCAACCTCGCAAGGCTTCATTCTATTCTAGCAAGTTGCCCTACCTGAAAAAATCCCCCAAGATCCTACTTTTTTCCTGGAACAAGGAATGGCCCTTTGTGGTGGTGTTCCCGATCTTCACAGTTTCTAAGTTGCCTGCCTCAAGTCTGTAGAAGCTGCTTTGAGTTCATCACTTCGGGTGATTTCCCAAGATACCGTATCTAAATAGTGTTAGTTTCTTGTACCAATTTACCCATTGATTAGCTCTCTCCCAGGTGAGGAAATGAGCACCCGCGGCAGGCATATATAAAACCTGACAACTGGTCTGCGCAGGTGAACTTGGCACAGCGATCTGCGTGACTTCTAACTCCCTCGTGTCTACAGCATATATTTAACAACACAAATGATTCCCGCCCTACATCCAGCCTAGCTCAGTGTTCAATAGTAATGTTCTTTATCAGAGAAACTAATTACGTCCTCCTTGACTGTGATAGAATTCATCTTGCTAACCTCACAGGCTGTATTTCTGCACTGTATCCTTAAAGCCTGTGCCATTTTCTCTGCACCCTTCCTCTTTCGCATGGGCTGTGTGACCTTAAGTTGTTCTCTGTATTTTCAGTTCAGTTTCCTCCCTCCCTGGGCCTGTTCTGTGCCTGGAGGCTTCCTTTCCCATCACACTCCCTCATTTTCTGTGTCCCCGGGCAGCCCTACAGAATCCTCAACCCTCTATACTTCCCCTCCTTTTTGCCTACCTAGAATAAAATTTGAAAGCAAAAAAATGACATGTAAGGAATCCCATGCAAATCCAAGGAAATCTGTTTTTTCCCTTAAAGTACTCTTTCATGGAGCAAACAGACTTTTAAATCAAAGGCACTACTGCAACTTAATTTCATTATTCCATTCTTAAAAAAAAAAACCATATTGGCTGAGCACAGACTATGCTGTATAAGTAATATGAGAAGACAGAGATTAGAAAGAATAAAACAGTTACTACTTCACGGAGCTTACCAGATGGGACACAGAGAAGAAAATGGCATAATAAATATGATATAAGCACCAAAAGTAGTCCAAAAGAGGGTTATAAGATGCTGAGGAAAGCATATTGAAAAAACTAGATTGTAGCTTGCTGAGGCTCACACCTGTAATCCAGCCCTCTGGGAGGCCGAGGCAGGAGGATTGCTTGAGCTCAGGAGTTTAAGACCAGCCTCAGCAAGAGTGAGACCCCATCTCTACTAAAAATAGAAAAACTAGCCAGTCACAGCGAGGGGCGCCTATAGTCTCAGCTACTTGGGAGGCTGAGGCAGGAGGATCACTTGAGCCCAAGAGTCTGAGGTTGCTTTGAATTATGACACCTTCATCATCAAAATTTGTCACTCTTTTGACTACCACTATGAAGAAAGAATGAGTATAGTATTTTAAAAATTAACAATGTTCCATAGAAATAAATCTGCTATTGGAGTTGCTGGGAAATTGAGCATTACATTCAGCTAAATGTCCTGCCTCACAGAATATGTGCATCACCAATTACAATAATTCTAATACAGAAATATTCACTTACCATAGCAAACTCCCTGAACATAAGTGACTTTTTTATGGTTCAGAAAGAATTTCAGAAACTTACAGTACATCTGAGTCACTATTATGAATAGTGGCTGTTTATAAGCTTATGAGGACTGTTTCATGAAGTAGTTTAGATACATATCTGCTGCAATCTTTTTGTTTTATTTTATTACAGATATTAGCCAGTCACTGGAGCTGGATCAGAGTTATAGGCACAATTTAGTTATGCAGACATAAAATTTTAATTTTTCCCTAATTGAACTCAACCTACAGCTTAGCTTGTGTTGATGTCAAAAAGACCTCAATCTTGCTACATTAAGGTAAACTCAGCCCCTTCTGGTCTAAAATTCAGACTCTCTTAGGTAAACATTTTAACAGATTGACTATTTCACTTTCTCACAATGAGGCATTTACATTTGTCTCTGTCCTGATTCGCAGTGTGACAGACACTTCCCTCCTCCCCTTTCCTAGGATCTGTCTAAGGGCAGAAGGATGACATGAGCTCCTGCGTGGCTCGGTGCCCACAGCTCAGCGGTTACAGCGCCAGCCACATACACTGGGGGTTCGAACCCGCCCCAACCCGCTAAACAACAATGACAACTAACTGCAGCCAGAAAAATAGCCAGGTGTTGTGGACAGCCCTAGTCCACTCCTCAGGAGGCTGAGGAAAAAGAATTGCTTTAGTCCAAGAGGTTGAGGTTGTTGTGAGCTGTGACACCACAGCACTCTACTGAGGGTGACATCATGAAAGTCAGTCTCAAAAAAAAAAAAAAAGCGCACATGCATATTGAAAAGTGGATACCTGGCCTTCAGCCTTTGCTGGCCTCCTTGCAGGTGTCTCATCTGACTTGGTGTTTGGGCTCCTGCCTTAGTACCAGGGAATGTCCTGCTGATGGCAGGGCTTACCTCCTTTCTTAACTTCTGCATTGCATGGTGAGTGCTAGCAGCTGACTCACATCTTCCCCCAAAGGTGCACTTCCTGTCTGTCATGCATTTTGCTTCTTAATTCTAGAAAATTCTGTGAGGACCTGTGGAATACCATTGCCCCATGGGGGTCAAAGGAGAGCTGGGAGGCTTTTCCTTCTCTGCCTAGACACGCTCCACTGCTCTTGTGCCCCGGGTTCCTCTTCCCTCTCCCCCATCTCATCAAACCAGGGACAATTTTAGGGGTCCAGACAACTTCAATCCCTCAAGCTCCCTCCCGGGTAAGAGCAGAACCCACTCTCTCAGCTCTGTGGTGGAAATCTCTCCTTACATCATCATTTTCCATATCCTTCCACAGCCTCTGATATCTACCCAGAACGTGATGTTCTCAGACCTCCAAAACACAGCTCTTGATAGACACGATGTCCATAAAGTTCGTGTGCAATTGGCTATTTTAAACTATTTTAAATTGCACACGAACTTTATGTCCACCCTGTATAAAGGGAAACTTGGAATTCAGAAAGCAGTTTTTTCTCAAGTGGTTGAATTAAAAGCCTGGCTTTCAAAGCTGGGGTTTCTTCTCTCTTTTCAAAATTGATTTAGAAAGTCAAAGTCGGTGGGGCCGGTGGCTCACACATGTAATCCCAGCACTCTGGGAGGCTGAGATGGGAGGATCCCTTGAGCTCAGGAGTTTGCGATCAGCCTGAGCAAGAGCAAAATCCTATCTCTACTAAAAATAGAAAAATTAGCCGGCTGCGGTAACAAGCACCCCTAGTCCCAGCTACTAGGGAGGCCGAAGCAGTAGGATCACTTGAGCCCAAGAGTTTGAAATTTCTGTGAGCTGTGATAACACCATGGCACTCTACTCAGGGTGACAGAGTGAGACTCTATGTTTAAAAAAAAACCAAAACTGTTTGATTCTGCAATCCCATCATTACTGGGCATCTATCCAGAAGGAAAAAAACCTTTTATTATAAAGACAGTTGTACTAGGCTGTTTATCGCAGCCCAATTTACAATCGCTAAAATGTGGAAATAGCCTAAATGTCCTTTAATTCAGGAATGGATTGGTAAGCTGTGGTATATGTATATCATGTAATATTGTTCAGCCATTAAAACAAATGGAGATTTTGCAGCATTTGTACTAACTTGGATGGAGGTGGAATACATTATTCTTAGTGAAGCATCACAGGAATGGAGAAGTAAGAATCCTATATATTCAACTTTGATATGAGGACAATTAATGACAATTAATGACACTGTGGGGCATGGGGGAAGGGGAGACAGAGAAGGACGGAGGGGATGAGGGAAAGGAAAAGAAGAAAGAAAAATAAAGAAAAGAAAATAGTGACTAATTCTCACATAAATTTGATTTAATTTTGACCAAAGTATATTACTTAAACATTAATTTTTAATTCATCTTGTTAATATGTTGTTTAGGATATTGCATCCTCATTTGAAAGTGAAATATGTTTGTAATTTCCCCTTTATAATAATATATTTTCTCCAGTTTTAATATCAGGTGTATCCAGATTAAGGAGAATGATTTTGAAGTATTCTTTTTCTATTGTCTATAAGATTTGGCAGGATCTGTTTTTTGAAATTATCTTGTACTTTTATTTATAAATATTAGTTGTCTATTTTTTGAGACTGTGGAAAAAAATAATAAGAAGAAGTTAACTGATGACTCCATACTGAACCTCAGAGTCAAAGCATTCTATAATAGACATACTCTTATTTGACAACGTGAATGTTACTTTCTTTGCATTAATATTATTATTATTCCTTCATACTTCGTTGCAGCAATCGTCTGATTTCTTTTCTGAATGTTTTTATCTTCATTCGTACTTTATGAGGTTTTTGTTTCTAGTCCTTATCTTAAACATTGTTATTGTTACTAAATTTTAAGCCTTTTTAATTTTGTGAAGGCAAAAAGTGGAAACCTAATAAACACATGTATATATAAAAAAATAAAAGAAAAGAAGAAAAAGTTTCCAGCAAAGCCAGTTTTAAAAAGATAAAAAACAAAAAAAACAAAGTCAAAGCAGAGAAATGACACCTGCGCTCTTAGGGAGTATTTCCCCCAGGAGAAAGACTACATGGAAAACTGATGACACAGGCTGGGCCTAAGGTAAAGTAAAAGGTACAGAAGAAAAAAAAAAAAAACTGACTAGCAAACTATTATCATAGCCTTATATGGGGTGTATTAGTCTGCTCTGGCTGCCACAACAAAATCCCACAGACTGGTGGCTTAAACAACAGAGATCTGCTTCCTCAGTGTCCGGGCTGGAGGGAAGACCCGGGATGTGGGCATCTGCCCACTTGACGCTGGGTGATGGCCCCTGCCTGGTCTGCAGGGGCAGCTTTCCTGCTGTGCCCACTTGGCCTTTGTTTTGTGTGGGCAGAGAGAGAGAGGACTCCAGTGTCTCTTCCTCTTCTCACAAGGACACCAGGCCCCTCCAGGTAGGGCCACGCCCTATGACCTCAGCTAACCTTAACACCCCCCTTGGAGGCCCTGTTTCCAAATACAAGGGCGTCTCACTTTGTCGGCTTATGCAATCTCTTGCCGCAGCCTCCCGAGTAGCTGGGACCACAGGTGCCCGCCACAACGCCCGTCTTCTTTTTGGTTGCAGGTGTCATTGTTGTTTAGCAGGCGCGGGCTGGGCTCTAACCAGCCAGCCTCGGAGTATGTGGCTGGCGCCCCACTCACTGAGCTACGGGGGCGCCGAGCCTCTATGGTGCTCTTAAAAATGTCTCCGCAGGTTCCTCTTTATCCGGGACTCAAAGTTAATAAGGAGAACCCTGGGAGAGCCAGTTAAAGGAGACAGGTACATTCAGCTCACTGTCTCTTTGTGCCCCAGTGTGACTAGAGAAAGGAGAGGAAACTTCCCAATGAGTGGATGATGATGCAAATGGTGGGTGACTGTCTACAACTTAGAGTTAAAGCTCAGCTGTCTTAATAACCAAGTGGCCTCAAAATGCAATGATTTTTCAAAAATCAAAGTGTACACATTCAGGATATCCTTAAGGTTCGTGCAATTTTAAATTGTACACTATTTTAAACTTCACATGAACTTTGTGGCCACTCTGTATAGATAGATAGATAGATAGATAGCGGCTGTGAGCTATTGTGTCCCTGCATTCAACCCAGGGTGAAAAAGGGAGGCTGACTCAAAACAAAACAAAAATAGAAGGAAAAGAAACATATAATTCAAAATGTAAAAACGTGTTCTAATTATTTATTTCCAGACCTTACTGCATTTCTCCTTAAAACACTGCTATGAGATAGACTGAGATCAAAATATCTTATAATCTACACTCCCAGGCTTAAGAAACTAGTTCTAATAATGACACTTTTAAAAAGTATTTCTTCTTTGTTTCCATATTGATAGCTCAACGTTTTCCATTAGTCAAGAATGTCCTTCCCTCCTCCAATTGCCAGCACTCAACTATTATATTCAATATGATGTTCGCTCTGTGGAAAGACACACAAAGATTATTAAAGCCAAACTATTTAATGAGTTTATGCCTCCATAGGATTATGTAGGATAAGAACTGGGTCACTGTCTTCATTTCACCTCCAGGCTGGCTTTAGCTTCCACTGGACTGAAAATATTAATAAATCTTATTTTTTTTGATAATTCTTCTTAGTTGTGCATTATTCAAACACATGTTCAAGTTTGACTTAATGTAGACACTAAATAGATTAGTGCATCAAAGAGTTACATTCCCTTACTATTGATCCATACCCAACCAAAATAAATGAAAACACATCTACCATTAAAATAATCCCTATAGCAATAGACAGGGTAAATTATTATTAATATTTTATATTACCTAGATTTGCCCAGAGAAAGATTATTCATATTCCTCTAGCAATGTTAGCTGTAGATTCATTGTGACTCTCAGATCTGACTTCTCTGAGTCTGGAATTCATGTCCTTTAATGGAGAAAGGGGAGGGTCCACGTCGATGGTTTGCAGAAGCTGAGGAATGATATTCAGTTATGCCCTTGCAATGAAAAGAGTGACTACAATGTAAATTATTTTTAATGCTCTAAACCAAAAATACTCTTCTTTGTTACTAAACGTATCTGAAATAACAAAACTTGAAATATAGAAATAGAATGATGAAACTATCAAATACTAGCGCAGGAGGGAGTACCTGAGATATCTGGTCCACAGGTTGGCAAAGTGTGGCCCTCAAGTTTCCACAAAGACGGTGCCTATATAGTCTGCAAAGTTGGCAGTATTTGCTACCTGTCTCTTTACAGAAAACATCTGCCAGTGACCCACGCAATTCAATTCCTCGCCTAACAACGTGTGGATACTGAATTCAGGAAAGAGTTAAGAGGATAAAGAAATAGATCCTACATCTCTTGTTTCACAGGCCTCAAAAAATAAATATTTAAAGTAAAACTTACTTCTGATTAAATCTATTCCAGCCTAAGCTCTAGTGTGCTCAGACCAAGCCCTCTCTGCCCCTGAAAATGCACGTCCTGAGCTTTCATGGTTATGCCACTGCCCATGCGCTTCTTCCCTCTATTAGAAATGTCACTTCGTTTTCTAGAAAACACCTACATATTCTGGAAGGCCTGATGCAGATGTCATAGCACCTCAGTAGCTCTCCCTGATCTCACTGAGCAGCAATAAAGGTTCTCATCTCTATTCTTACAGCAATTTATGTGTACTTTGTGTGTGTGTGTACTTTTTAAAAAAGGTAATGTCAAGGGCCTAGACCAGTGGCTCATGCCTGTAATCCTAGCACTCTAGGAGGCTGTTTGAGCTCAGGAGTTTGAGATCAGCCTGAGCAAGAAAAAGATCCATCTCTAAAAATAGCCAGGTGAAGTGGTGGGCACCTGTAGTCCCAGCTACTCCGGAGGCTGAGGAAAGAGAATCGTTTGAGTCCAAGAGTGTGAGGTTGCTGAGAGCTATAACACCATGGCACTCTACCAAGGGCATCAAAGTGAAGCTCTAGCTCAAAATAAATAAATAAAATAAAATAAATAAATATAAAAATAAAAAATGTAATGTTAAACCAATACTCTCCGGAAAGAATGTGTAATGCCACTAAACTGAGCATTTATAAGTGGTTAAAATGATAAGCTTTAGGTTACGTATAAATTACCATAATCTTTTTTTTTTTTTTTTTTTGAGGCAAAGTCTCACTCTATCACCCAGGCTAGAGTGCAGTGGCATCATCACAACACACAGCATCCTCAGATTCCTAAGCTGAAGCGATCTTCCTCCCTCAGCCTCCTGAGTAGCTGGGACCACAGGCGCCTGCCACACTGCCTGGATAGTTTTCTGTTTTTAGAAGAGATGGGATATCACTTTTGCTCAAGCTGGTCTCAAACTCCTGGCCTCAAGTGATCCTCCCTTCTTGGCCTCCCAAAGTGCTGGGATTACAATTGTGAGCCATCCCACCTAATTGGGGTAAGATTGTTTACCCCAATCTTAACAAAGAAAAATAGAGAAAGAAAAAGAAAGACTAGGCCTCCACCATGTGCCATTCTGGGATTTCTGGAATGCATATTGCAGGGAAGGTGCTAATATCAAATGTCATCGGTGTGTACCACATTCGGCATCTTTCTAAAACAGTTATCTGAATATGTTGATGGCCTTCTTTCTAAGGAATAGGAATATACTGTGTATTAGTTGAAAATTATGTAAAACATTGTTCTGCTCTAGTATTAACCACCATCAACTACTTAGCAACAACAAACTATTTATGATACATATTTATCCGAGTTCTAGTCTGCATCTTCCCCTTCTGCCATCACTCCAGTTGGTCTCTTTGTGCTTCTGAGTTAGACAAGTTCCTTCTCCCAGGCATGTCTGTTAAAGCAGCACACGTTAGCCACCCTAATGCAGGGATTAGACACAGATGCCTCCTTCTCCCTGCAGTCGGCCAAAGTTCAGACTAAGAAGAGAGAACAGAAGATTAAAATACCTTTTAACTGCAATATAAACAATGCTGGCTCTTTGTGTCTTCACTGGTAACCATCCAAGCATGAGGTCTGTGAGAGTTCCCTGACTACTTGCTCCTTGACGACTTTGAGAGGAGTCATTCTAGTCACACTGTAGTTGTTTCTTTAAGGATCTGCCCCCTCCTGCGGCTTTAAAATGTCAGCTGAGACTCTGGCTTGTTCACCTTTAAACCCACACTCCTAACAAAGAACCAGACATAATAAGACACATTGAAAATCTAATCATACCGTATAAGGAAGAAAAAAAGGTAATGGAATGCTGCTAAAGAAACGGTCATATTGACTGGGCCCGAAGGCTCACGCCTATGATCCTAGCACTCTGGGAGGCTGAGGTGGGTGGATTGCTTGAATTCTAGAGCTCAAGATCAGCCTGAGCAAGAACGAGACTGTCTCTAAAAATAGCTGGGAGTTTTGGAGGGCACCTATAGTCCCAGCTGTTTAGGAGGCTAAGGGAAAAGGATCACGTGAGTTTGAGGTTGCTGTGAGCTATAATGCCCCTGCACTCTACAGAGGCTGACAAAGTGAGACTCTGTCTCAAAAAGAAAAAAAAAAAAAAGGAAAGATATGGTCATATCTAAGAACTTAATGAGTTCAAACACTTGCAGTTTGCACACCACAAATCTACCAATTGGCCAACCTGCCAGATTGTATGTTTAGGGAACACTGATGAAGAGCAAATAAAATCACTCATAAATGTATTAAAATAGATTAATAAACTTGGGAAAGTGATACTCAGTGTCACTAATACCAAAGAAATAAAAAATAACTGCAAATGAAAAAGTACTTTTAATGATACTACTGCTCCCAGGCTAAGGTAATGTAAACATCTTTCTTTAGCATAAATTGGCTAAAATTTTTAAAAAACAAATTGACTAAATCAATCAAAAGTTAAATTATATTTGAATCCAGTTATTTAATTCTTAAGAAAAACTACCTAAAGAAATATAACGTATGGCACTTTATGAACAAAATATACAGCTTGTTATTATTTATAATAGGGAAACATTAAATCTGCAATATGCCTCAATAGTTAAATAAATCCTGGCGCAGTTACTCAATAAATTAGCATCAATTGAGCATATACTTCTAATAGGTTAAAATAACTTGGAAGCAGGATGAAATATATATTTATCAATTTATATTAAATACAAATATAATACATTATGACCATAAATATGGAAACTAAGAAAACAACAAGAATAAAAAGAACAAAAGACATGGAAAGAAAAACAGGAAACACTAAAAGATTATCACAAAAACATTGAGAGCTTTCTTTAAATTACATCAATATTGTGTTTTGATATAATTGCCTTTTTCCTTTGTTTCCAAATTAGCTTTAATCATCTTTATCATGCAGGTAATGAGGAATATAATTTTTAAATATTGCTAAATTCTTTTCAAATTAATTTACTGCAATATCTTAAAGTGACTAAAGAGTTTGGATATTTAGCCTTTTAATATTTCGCTCAAGATCAATTATTTGAATGGTTGGAAAAATGCTGACACGTTCTTCCACTTGTTTCTTCAGTTTGCCAAGTTTGCTGTTGGAATTCTGCTGTTGCCACGTACTAATTAGGTCAACTCGGAAATTCTACGTTACCCCTCCGAGCCTCCGCTTCCTCCTTTGTAAATGGCAACAATAATAACCACTTCACAAAGGTCTTGTGAGGTTTTCCAGGAAATAACGTAGGATTGAGAGTTCCTACTTAAAATGTTATTTTTTTTCCTGCAAGAATTTTTTTTTTCTTTTTTGAGACAAAGTCTCACTGTGTCACACTTGGTAGGGTGCGGTGGCGTCACAGCTCACAGCAACCCCAAACTCCTGGGCTTAAGCGAGTCTCCTGCCTCAGCTTCCCAAGTAGCTAGGACTACAGGCGCCCCCCACAACGGCCAGCTACGGCTATTTTTTGTTGCAGTTGTCATGGTTGTTTAGCTCTCCCAGACCAGGTCAGAACCCACCAGCCTCGGTGTCTGTAGCTGGCGCCATAACTACTGTACTATATTGGCCCTGAGCCCAAGAATATCTTCTCAAACTCTAATACCACAAGCCACCGTCCTATTCTTTAATTCAGCTTAGTTTAAGTTGGAAAAACTAACAATGTCACAGAGGCTACCATATTGAATTTGCTTGTAATTGAGATAAGTATTAGTAAGAATAAGAAAAGAAGTTTTTAATCTAGTCTTGTGGAAATTATATGCTCTTGGGAAAGATTTTAAATAACCTTTGATATGATATACGCCACTTCTATTAGGATCCAAATACTATTAAATGTGTTAGACTCTTTCAAAAATAATGGTACAAGTCCATTTTAGAAAAAATATGAGTCTTGTTAATATGCTAATTTCACAGGCATATTTCAACTTAACAACTGTGGGTATTATTTTAATTAGAGTCATACTTACATTCTAATGTAAGAATTACTACTAAAAACAGTCTTAATTTCCATCAAGAATAATTTATTGTATTCTTTTTACTTCATTCTCAAATCCACACCCGCTGCAAATTATCTTGTCTCTTTTAATTAGTAGCCCAAAGCAGTCTTCTTGTTTGCTACTTCCTCTGTGCTGTTTATATCAATTATCTTTCTTTCTTCTTCAATTTTCTCTTCATTTACATTTTGATGTGGTAAAACTTCAGAATAAAATAATGATAAAAGGATTTTTCTGGTTTTTAAATAACAACCTAGTATTATTTTCATTTATTTCCAAATAGTGGGGAAGGGATATACCTTGGTGAGAGGATGAAAACCATAAGGGATAAACAAACCTAAGTATTCACTATGTTCTAGTTGGAAATATTTATTTTATCCAATCTTATGGACTTTGGAGTAATAAGAATTTAGCCTAAATTGTTCTGTATTTTGCCATCTTCCTTATTTGATTCCAATTTAGGCCAGTTACATCACAGATGAAAGATAAATTATTTTAAAAGAATATTAAGGCTCAGTGCCTGTGCTCAAGCAGCTAAGGTGCCAGCCACATACACCTAAGGTGGTGGGTTTGAATCCCCAGCCCGGGCCACCAAACAACAATGACGGCTGCAACCAAAAAAAAAAAAAAAAAAAAATGGCCAGGCGTTGTGGCGAGCCCCTGTAGTCACAGCTACTTGGGAGGCTGAGGCAGGAGACTCACTTGAGCCCAGGAGTTGGAGGTTGCTGTGAGCGCCACAGCACTCTACCCAGGGGGACAGCTTGAGGCTCCATCTCAAAAAAAAAAAAAAAAGAAAGAATATTATTTTTTTTCTTAACATTGTGAACATATTTTATTTAGCCTAAAATGGGCAGTGCATGTATCCAGGTCAATACATAATCAATGTATTATTAATAAAATCTTTTACATTAATTTTGATGTTGAATTAATTAAAATTAGACGTAATTAAACATTGAGTCCTTTAGTTACTCTAGCTACATTTTATTTTAATTAATTAATTTACTTTTTTTTTTTTTTTTATTTTATTTATTATTTATTTTGAGACAGAGGCTCACTCTGCTGCTCAGGCTAGAGTGTCCTGGTATCCTCATACCTCACAGCAACCTCAAACTCCTGGCTCAAGTGATGAGCTTCCCAAGTATCTGGGACTACAGAAATCTGCCACAATGTCCAGTTAATTTTGTTATTTTTAGTAGAGACAGGGCTGGTCTTCAGCTCCAGCTGGTGATCCTCCCACCTTGCTTGGCCTCCCAGAATGCACTATTTACATTTTAAGTACTCAGTAGCAACTGTGGCTAGTAGCTACCATGACAGACAGCATGGGCTCTCAATTATAGAAACGTTTTAGCACTTTAAATTTGAATCTAGATAACTGAGTTATGAAAATATGTGTTTTACCTGAACTATAGGGTCTATTCTCTCACACACAAAAAATTTAGCTGTGCATACCATCGTGATAATTAATGCTCACTATACAGATCAGTCTATACAAATCTGAGTTTTTATGGTAAACTAGTGGTTAAACAGGCACAATTAAATGTCTCTCTCTTGTTTTTCCTGCAAATACATTATAAATATTTAATTAACCCATTAGATTTCCTTTTTATATTAATGACTACTTCAATAACGTGGGGTAATAGTGAATTAACACACATCTTGGCAACAAATATATTGGGTGTATGTATATTGGGCCAATTTCCCAGTTTTAAAAAAGTCTACTAACAAAATTAGATATGAGAATTCATTTATATATCAAATATGTCCATGTCACTAAAAGCTCCATTTAAATATTTTGGAAGAAAATTTAACTGAAGTTTTAATAGATATGGACTTTTTTAGTGCTATTAGGTGAGCTATATCTATAAACTATAAATATTAAATGTCTCCCTATAATGGAAATTTGTAAATTTAACACTTTTCTCTGGTATGAGACATTTCATGTGATCACCTAACAGCAGCTTGTAGCACTGGTGTTTTGTCTATGTCTTTATTTCTAACTACACTGACTGAAATGCCTTTCTATGGACATACTTGTTTAACATACGATAATTTTTCATGGTACCCAATTTAATCTTCTAATATGCAGGCAATTTTCTCCAATTTAATCACCATCTATAGAACGCAGAACTTTTCAGAAGTAGAGATTAACTGTGAGCAGAATAGACATTTTCACCGCATGCAGAAAATTCAAGTGTCACACATTTGTTTGGCAGTTAAATTTCCTGCAGTTGGTGTTGATCTTTATCAAAATAGGATTGTAAATAAACTAAAAAGCTTCTGCATAGCAAGTGAAATAATTAGCAGAGTAAACAGACAACACAGAATGGGAGAAAATATTAGCAAACTGTGTCCCACAAAAATATACCCAGAATCTATAAGAAACACAAACAAATGAGCAAGAAAAAAAACAAGCAACCACTTTGGAAAGTGGGCAAAAGACATGAACAGGCATTTTTCAAAAGAAGTATACATATGGTAAAAAAAAAATCAAAAATGCTCAGCATCACTAATCATCGGGGAAATGCAAATTAAAATCAAAATTAGATGCCATCTTACTCTAATTGGAACAGCTGTTATGAAGAAAATTAAAGAACAGTAGATGTTGGTGTGGATATGCTTTAAAGGGAATGCTTGACACACTGTTAACAGAAATGTAAATTAGTGTAAACTCTATATGGAAATCAGTATGGAGATTTCTCAAAGAACTAAGAGTAGATGTACCATTCAATCCTGCAGTCCCACTACTGGGTATCTACCCAGATATCAGACAGATATCTGCATTTACAGGTTTATTGCAGCACAACTTACAATCACTAAGATAAAGAATCAACCTAAAACCTAAGTGCTCATCAACCAAGGAGTGGATAAAGAAAATGTAGTGTATGTTTATACACACACACACACACACACCATAGAACACCCAAATACTGTGCAGTGATAAGAAAGGATGAAATAATATCTTTTTACAGAAACTTAAAGAAAACCGAAGACTATTATCCTAGGTAACTCAGGAACAGAAAAATATGTGAGTCATAAAGGTTTGGAGATACATGTAGAAATCCCAGAAATGTAACTATGGGCTACACAAGGACACACAGGGTGGCAAAATGAACACTGGAGATTCATGAAGGGAAGGGTGGGAGGGGGTGAGGGATGTAAAACCATCTATAAGGACAATGTGCACTACTCAAGGGATGGGTACAGAGCCCAGACTTTACCATTACACAGTACCTAGTTTATACAGGTAACAGAATTCAACTTGTACCCCTTAAATCTATTAAAATAAAAAGCAACAACAACAAATTTCCTGGGGAATTTTTTACAACCTCATTCTTAAGTACCCACCAGTGATTCTGATTATTTTAAAACATGTACTTTGATTATCTGTATGTCTCTACTCTAACCTTCCAAAGATCTAGCTCCTGGTTTGCCTATTTTTTGACCTTCTCCCTGTGCTCTTCCACCTGATAACTTTGCCCCTGTCTGTTTGGCTGGATTCTGACTACAGTGTTTCCAACTCGTTTTTCCTGAAGGCTCTGGATTTCCATTTAGTCCTGAAGCTTCCATATATGAATGAGTACAATAACATCTCTGATGGCCATTCCAGAAAAAGAGTTCCAAAGTTGCTTTGAAGAGTGGACTAGGCTCTGGTGTCAGTGCATAGCTCCCCGTGGAGAGGACCTTAAAAGGTATTAATGTGGACACAGTGACATTCATCAATGAGGTATGTAGCACTTTTGCTAGGATGCGTTCAAGAACTTAATTGTCAGACCTTTTATGACAGGCTTCTTTCTGCTCTGTTGGAATCATTGATCCAGAATAATATTGAGACCTGCTACTTTAAAAACTGTTTTAGTTGCCAGGCCAGTGCTTCTATTGCTTAAAGCCAAAAGTTTGAAACCAGCCTGTACAACATATTGAGACCTCATGTCTACAAAATATAACCAAAAAAATAATCATCTGGGCATGGATGGTACATAGCTTTAGTCTCAGCTACTCTGGAGTCTGAGGCAGGAGCATAGCTTCAGACCAGGTGCTCAAAGTTACAGTAAGCTATAATGATGCCACTGCACTCTAGCCTGGGTGACAGAGCAAGACCCAGTCTCAGAAAACAGAAAAGTCAATTCTTTTCTCTTTACACGAATGCCTTTCTGACCTCTCTAGCACAAACTACCATCATATTCTTCAATTGAACTGTCTACCTCTTGGTTTAAGTTGGAAAAACTAACAATATTTGTAGATAACACGGCATTGCATCATTTCTTGATGCATTGTTATCAATGACCCAATTTGATAATTTTTTCTTGCAAACTAATATTTCAGGGGACCCCATTACACAAATACCCCTTATCTTAGCTGAAAGGAGAAACAGAGGTAAGTAATTTCTTAGGAAGTATACTCATTTGTGTAGTTAAAACACGATTGATTCAGCAATTGATATAAATGGAAGTTAGACAACATCCATAATATAAATTTATGTATCATTCCAAAATTTACATGAGACAATTATTCTCCCACTGCTCATATTCCTGTTTAGAGAAGGCCACACAACAAATGTGACTACTTTGTGTGTCATTCTTTTTCTAATTTTCCTACCTGACCATCTGACAGTTTTCATTAGCCAAGTACATGTATGAAAGAAAGAAAGAAAATAAGAAAACCATCACTTATAGTTGAGAAGTAAGTATTTTCTAACAGAGAACTCACAGTAGAGAATTGCTTGGGTCAAAGCTCAATTGCATGAAATTCTTCAGCTCTTATTTTCTTATTTTTTGAATATTCTTTTAACCACATGTTAAATGGAGACCCCATCTTGATTTTTTTTCTAACTTTCTTATTTAAATATCTTTCCCATAATCCTTACTCTCTATGGAGCAAAGAACACAACAAATCTGAAATGGCCACAGGCAGGCCATCATTTGGCCATCAGGAGTCACTGTGTCATGTGGCAAATATGACCACACCAAATACCTCTAGATTAGTAGACTGTTTCTATTTGTTAATAAGACCTTGGTTATGCTGACATCATTTCCATTGCAGTAAAATCCTCAAAACAAAGTCAAACAAAATGTCTAATTTTATAATTTCTGTTTAATTATAATTATTACATAGAGAAATTTAATATATTTACTAAACAGAAAAAGAACCATTTGGCTGGGCTCTAAACACTTAGCTAAAGTAATTTTATATATTTTATGTAAGTTTGCCCAATTATATAAAGAAGGAATTTAGACCAGACTTTTGAATGTACATGAGATATTTCTTAAACTTAGACATAATTGGATTTTTATCAACATTCATAATTTTTACAAAGCCTTGAAGAGGAGTAGTGTTTGCAACTGTGAAGCCTGGTAGTTTGTGTGCATGTGTGTGTGTGCATGTGTATGCAAATGTATGCATGTGTGTACTGTGCGTGTATGTGTGCATGTGTGTATGTATGTGTGCGTGCATGTGTGTATGTGTGTGTGCGTGCATGTGTGTGTATGCATGTGTGCACGTGTATGCATGTGTGTAAATGTGCATGTGTGTGTGCACAAGTGTGTATGTATGTGTGCATACATGTGTGTATGTGTGCGTGCATGTGTGTGTATGTGTGTGTGTGTACATGCATGTGTATGTGCGTGCTCACTGCCCAGCTCCTCAAAGCAGGTGTCAACTCACTGATACTCACCATTGCTATTAATGATAAAGACAGAAGACAGCAGAAAGTTAATGATATTTTCAGATACTGTCGAGGTTGAAGACAATGAACTCTAGTCAGAGAACAGAAGAAAAAAATCAAAGGGAATTGAAGAGTTTACGGTAATTGAGAGGAAATAACTAAATGAGATTCTAGGGGAAATCAGGAGCCTAAGCTTCTGGGAAGCATCTGAGAGGGGAGAGAGGGGAAGGAAACCCAGCCGCTCCACAGCTGGAGAATGAGAAGAGTGCTTGTTCAAAGGCAAACTGAGGGCCACAACAGGCGCCACCTGTGCGGCAGTTGTCAATTGCTTTGGCAGGCAAAAAAGGCCAAAGCCAATGGGGACAGAATTTCAAGAGATGTATTTTAGCCCAAATAAAAAATCAAGTCTTCTTAAGGGAGTCTCTTGACTTGGAATTAGGTTTCCAAAGACTGGGAAGGCGTAGCTAGAAATCTAAGAGGCCGATGATTAATTTCTGTTAAAAAAAAAAATCACATGTGAAATTGATCAATTAAGGGTCAGGAATAGGGTTCTCTTCCCTAACTACCTCTCACACTGACATGTTTTTAGCATTCTGCCACCATCCTGATCCAAGCCACCATCATCTCTCGTTAACAAGGCAATGGTCTCCTAAATGGCATTGCCACATCCACTTTATTCTCTAATCTATCCTCCAAGTATTCACCAGAGAGGGGTATATTTGCTTTGTTGTTGTTGTTGTTCTAATTATTGGGGAATCATTGAGGGAAGAGGGATGTTTTTAATGCAAATTGTCACAGCCACCAGAGCCTCCTGCTACTCAGAATGTACTGCCTCTGTGTGAATTTTTATTTTTATTTTTGAGACAGAGTCTTGTTCTGTCCCCTGGGTATAGTGTTGTGGTGTCACAGCTCACAGCAACCTCAAACTCCTGGGCTCAAGTGATCCTCCTGCCTTGGCCTCCCGAGTAGCTGAGACAACAGGCACCCACCACAACACTCAGCTAGTTTGTCTAGTTTTAATAGAGACCAGGTCTCACTCTAGCTCAGGCTGGTCTCAAACTCCTAAAATCAAGGGATCCACCCACCTCGGCCTTGCATAGTGCTGGGATCATAGGTGTGAGCCCCCATGCCTGGCCTGTGTGAATTTTTAAAGGTCCCTTTTCTTCAAGACAATGTATTCCATCTGTCAAAAAATTATTGAAACATACTAACGTTGTTAGAACAAGATATTTTATCACCATCTACTGGGAAATCACTGTAATAAATATATACAGCTAAGAGGTCCACAATGTGAACAGTTCACACTTAAGTGTAGCCCACATCTTCATTAGCCCACATATGGTGTCATGTGTAGGATATGACACGACGTACAGCAGTTCTGCCTATCAGTCCTGCCTATCAGTCCTATTAGGGAAAGGTCCAAGGGCTTCTGTTTTTTCCCAAGTTCAAGGCTTGAAAACCTAACCTGCCCTGTACGGTTCTAGAGCAATGATTTTCAACTAAGGTGCCGTGAAAACGTTTAAAGATCATTAATTAAATTATTTTCGAATGACATTCAAAGCACAGTGACTATATTCTTTCTTTTATCCTTTTTTTGGATCAACATAATTGAAGTGTGCTGTGGAAGTTTAACTAAAAGTTCAAGTGTGCCATGAGATTAAAAACAGTTGAAAAACACTGGTCTAGACTTACAGGTGCCATTTAATCCCAATTAACAAAGGTGCAGATGTGCCAACTCTCTCAGGAAACGTCTCCAAATTCCTCCTCTGTCTGTGACATATGGCTATCCACCTGTGCTTAAGTGTTTTCCATTGTAGAGGAATTTAGTACTTACTCCACCATTCAACAGGAAAACTTGTTACTCAATAGAATCTCAAGTTTAGCTCACTTTCATCAGGTAGCATTATTTGTTTCCACAGGAACAGGTTTCAGTGGTGATTATCATTCTCTCTTGATCTACACTGCAATTCTTATAACACAGCCTCTATTTGCCTTAATAGTTTTTAGGAATTACATCACTTTGGCAGCTTTTTAAAAGTTGTGGTTAAATGTATAAACAACTACACGCCCGCAGGAAAGAAAAAACACAAATGTAGTCTAGGAAGGGGGAGGAATAAGGGAGGGGAAGGGAGAAGGAGGGGAAAGGGGAAAGAGAGGAAGGGGAGGAGGGAGGGTGATGGTGGGATTTCTCCTAAAGTGCACAATGGGAGGGTGTTTAGCACACCCCTGGTGAAGGGCTCAACTACAACTTGAACTTTACCTTAGAATTGAAAACAACGTAACCTAAACATTTGTAGCCTCATTTTTTTTTTTTTTTTGGCAGTTTTTGGCCAGGGCTAGGTTTGAACCCACCACCTCTGGCATATGGGGCCTGCGCCTTACTCAGAGCCACAGGCACCAGCCATGTACCCTCATGTTAATTTGAAATAAAAAATACACAAATAAGAGTCGTGGTTAAATTTCTCAGAGCCTTTCTACACACACTCCTGCCATTTAGTCATTCAGTTTCTTTTTTCTTCTGAAAGAACTTTTTAACTTAACCCAAAACTATGATTTTTTTCCTTGTTATGCTAATTTTCCTGTCTTGGATTGGCTCAGCATATCCATCTGTGATGATCAGTATCCCCCTGGAATTCACACGTTAAGGTCCTAGTTCCTAGCACTTCAGGATGTGACCTTATTTGGCACAGTGGTTACAGATATTAGTTAAAATGGTGTCACACTGCTGGTAGATGGGCCTCTACTCCAGTAAGATTGTTGTCCTTATGAAAAGGGGAAATCCAGGCACAGACGTAGTCACAGAGAGAACTCCAGGTGCAGAAAAAGAAAGAGATCAGATTGGGGCATTCCTGTGACAGGGTGAGGCTTATGTAAACCAAGAATGACAAAGATTGCCAGCAAAACACCAGAAGCCAGGGAGAAGCATGGAACAGACCGTCCTTCACAGTTTTCAGTAGAAACCAACCTTGGCAGCACCATGTCAGGCATCAGGGCTCCAGAACTGTGAGACTAAATGTTTTTATTGTTTCCTCCATTTGTTATAGCAGCCCTGGCAAACTGATACAGTTGCTTCCAATTTGGGGTCTATCATTTAATCTGAAACATCTCATAATATTTCTCCCTAGAATTTATTTAAGACATAGGCTAACTTCATACAATTGAGGTTTAGGAAACCCCACTTCAAACGTCACCTACCGCAGCATCTTGTCGTGAGTGTGCCGTGCCCTCCTCCTCCATCACCTCTCTTTCTCTTGCCTGCTCTGACATTCCAATTGTAATGATAGTTATAAGGCCAGGACATGAAAAGAGCCGATAAACTGTGCTCTCGGAAGAAGTTTCCAGCCTGGGCTCTCAAGGTTCCATCGCTCCTAAAAATTGCTAGCTTATTTGCTTTGATATTTGGGAAGACTTAAGTTTTTATGTAGCTAAGTATCTATGTGAAGCTAATTTAAAACATCAAGTACTGCCTCAGGGTAAATGTCTACTAACTTTATGCTTGTAATGACATAAAAACTTTCCGAAGTTTTAAAGTTTAAAATTTTCTAGGGACGGCACTAGAAATATATTATATCCATTATCCCATTTAAACACCATAAATGTTTCCTAGGAGGCAACATTGTTATTTATTACCCCTTTAAGAAATGAATACACCAAGGGTTAGGAAAGTAAATTAAGTATCTTGCAAAATTCAACAAATTTGTCTGACTCCAGTCTCAGTCTGTTAACTATGTGTATGCTTCTATTAACCGAAGAGCAAAATGAACATTACTTCAGCCATTTGATAGCTGCACCGTGTTGAGCAAGTTCATTAACCTTCATTTTTTCCTCTATAAAATGAAAATAGTGATGTGATGATACTTCCCTTCTGAGATTATTGTATGAATTAATTGAAATAATATGAAATTAAATATACAGTGCATAGCAAATTGAAAGCCATTATCTTTGTTGCTTAGTAAATGTAGTTGATTCAGTTGACTCGGTAAATAAAATCAATCATAACATCAGGAAAATGAATACAAGTTTTGGAAAAATAAATGTTCCTGAGTACAGTCTAGAAGGAGTAATTTGGCTTTCCTTCCTATACTTTGGCAAATAAACTTCATCGAAAAAAAAAAAGGAGGAACAATTTCTGTTTCCTAATTTATTGTTCAAAGTAAAAAACATGTATATACTTTCAGGAAAGACCCTTGGAATTGTTGGGTTTAAAGGAGTCAGTGAGACAATTCATGTCATAGTGTATCTGTAGTGGGCCAGACTGGCAGGAGGAGCCCTGGGATGAAAAGTCTTATCCTCCTTTCTAGGCACTGATCCTTTCCCAGGCATCACACTACAGTCATCAACTTTCAAACAAATTCAAATTTTTGTGCCAATGTGGACTTCCCTTTTGTTAAATGAGCAACTCTGTTTCCTTGACAGTCTTGAAATGGATATTATTTTGTATTTCATAAACTAGAATTATGAGGTGTGAGTTGTGATCATTTCAATCATTGCTATAATATAGTCTAAGCCCAGGGGTGTCCAACCTTTTTTTTCTCTGCTGTACATCAGAAGAAGAGTTGTCTTGGGCCACATATTAAATACAAAAATACTAACAAAAGTGGATTAGCAAAAAAAAAAGAAAAAGAAAGAAAATCCATGCATACTTTTTGTGATATCGGCACAACAGATAAGCAAAAAAAGTCCTCACAAAATCAGCATTTGGCCTGCAGGTTGCAAGTTGGATGCCTTGGACACCCCTGGCTTTAGGGCTTGCTATGAACTAAGCCTCCTTCAATCATTGTGAGAATCAAAGTGATCAGACTAGTTACCTTTTATTCCAGACATTCGGGATGTCTTAACCATTAGATGAAATCTTTGTGTGGTAAAGCAGCTAATTTATCAGAAATCAACCTGGAAACAATCGACCTGGCCAAAATTGTCAAACTTTTATTATAGTCCATTCATTTCCTTTCCACGTTCTATTTCTTCAGTTCGACAAAAGCATTAAAAAGTATACTTGTGTCATATGTTTTCTTCATTGTTTATAAAATATGAGAAAGAATACTAGGAAAGATATCTTGCTTTGACTTTTTAAAAAAAAAAAAAAACCCTGCTTCTTAAGGTCAGGTTTTTATAAAAGAACGAATGTTTTAAATAGTGTTTGGGAAGTATCTTGGAGAGTTCTCCTCCCACCACCAGATGAAAGTGAAAGGAACAAGCCTGTGAGACACAGTAAAATTTAAAGAATGAACATATTTTCCCTGGGTTAGTATTCACAATAATTACCCTTGGTAGAGACTGGAACAGCCTAATTACACTTTTATTTTTGCCCACATAATTACCTTAACTGAACTCAAATCTGGTATGTTTATAGTCCCCGCATCATCATTAAGCTAAAAATTGAACATTCTATCTTACCCTGAAAAATTCCAATTAAGCCCATTTGGAGATTTCCACGGAATGCCAGCACTAATTCCTTTCTGCAAAGATCAAGAGTACCAGGATGTCACACCAGAGAGAGGCCAACAGTCAGCTCATTAACAAGACTGATGAACTGTACTAGTATTCCTGTTGATGTGAGCGTCTCCAAGAGGACTAAAGTCCCACCCTGTGAGCCTGTATGGACAACCCAAGAGGTCAACACTCATTAAAAACAAGTTTGTATGGACTGTCCAAAATAGAATGATCTAAAGAACAAAACTTTGGAATGATGCCCAAACTTAAGTACTAGATGAATGTAGTTAGGCAGGTTTTTGTTTAAATGGTTTATCTACTGAGACCAGCAACACAGTTAAAACTCTTTTAACCTCTTTGGTTTCACCTCACTGGGAAATGCAAAATGAAAGCAGATGATTTTTACTTTCCTCCCAGATCTCCATTGCTAAAACATGATTTTGTTTTCTCTAAAACCTAACTTAAGAATGGAACCTAGATCAGTCTATTTGCTAATTATTCCACCAGTAGTATAACAAATGCTAATTAGTAGTTTCCATATTTTTTCTGTGTTCAATGAATTTAGAATATGGGCCTTTTAAATAAATTGGCCAGTAGTGTTGTCAATTTGTGTGTGTGTGTGTGTATGTGTATTTTGAGACAGAGTCTCATTTTGTCACTTTGTAGAGTGCTGTGGAATCATAGCTTACAGTAACCTCAAACTCCTGGGCTCAAAGGATTCTCTTGCCTCAGCCTCCCCAGTAGCTAGGACAATATGACAACTATTGGACAACAGCTGGCTACTTTTTTAGAGACATGGTCTTGCTCTTGCTCAGGCTGGTCTCGAACTCCTGAGCTCAACAATCCACTTGCCTTGGCCTCTGTTGTCCATGTTTAAATACAGCTGCACAAAAGAACTATTTGGACAAGAAAGCAGACATTGTAAAAGGGCATTTTTAAAGCAACAAAGTTGTCATTTAAAGAGTGTCACAGCCAGACCAGCCAGGTCCTAGCCCTGCTAGCTAGACAATCAACACAGATCAGAAACTAGTCTAAAAATTACATATTTTTCACGGAACCTAGAATTAAATGAATTCAGTAAGCTAGGCTAACTTGAATCAGTTATTGGAGTTAAACTATAATGCAAATTTATCCATGTTTAGGTACTTTAATACTGATTTCCACTCTACAGTATGGAAGTGGAATTAATCGTCAAACTGTTGATCAAAATTGACTCTCAGAAAAGGTAGATAATATTGAAGAATATTAAATTATGTTATGATTAATTTGAAGTAAAAAATAATCTCTCTCCCTAACAGACAATACAGGTCTGCCAAAACTAATGTAACTTTCGAAAAGAATTCTCTGCCTCCCTAGAATAAAAGTGGATTAATCTTCCCTCACTGTGTGGTAAGTTTTCCTTTCCCATGTACATGACATTTGATTAAAACCATTTAATTCTTAAAAGAAAAAGATTATAATTAATTGCATGGAACACAAAATATGTTTTTGAGTTTGGTCATATTTTTGTGAGACTCTGCCTTAACGTAATAGGAACTAGGTATTTTCAATGACGCAAAGATGAACAGATATCTTAAAATAAGTCACACTTATAAAAATAAAAGGAAAATAAAAAAAGAAAGTAGTAACTAATTCTCACATATGTTGGATATAATTTTGACTAAAGTACATTATTTGAACAGTAACTTTCAATTCAACTTATTAATATGTTATTTAGGCTATTGTGTCTACATTTATAAGTAAAATATGTCTGTAATTTCCCTTTATAATAATATTTTTTTTCAATTCTAATATCAGGTATATCCAGATGAAGTAGAATGAATTTGAAGGATTTCTTCTTTTTCTATTATCTATAAGATTTGGCAAGATCTGCTTTTTGAAATTACCTTCTATTTTTATTTATAAATATTAGTTGTCTATTTTTTTGAGAATTTGAGGGAAAAAAAAAGAATGAGTATTTCTGGAAATAATTCCCCTCACTATTTAGAAGCCTTTCCTTTGGTTTGCTTTTTCTCTCTTATCATCAAAAGTTTCCATAATTCCAGTAGCTGGTATTTCATGTGGTTTCTTTGTTTTCTTGCTGGAATTTTACCTTTTTATAGTTTCAACTTGTATCTGGGATTGAGGCAGAACTTTGCTGTAAATTGTGAATTATGTATTGTTCTTTTTGATCATCTGTAGCTGATGCTATGATGTGCTTCCCAGATTCTCACAAATGCCCCAACCCTTTCGAGACTAAAGCTCTCCTTCCCTCAGCTACTGGGACTATTGGTAGTTGGCTGCTCTCCACTGAGTTCTTCTCTGGAAATTGCCCCTGCCTAAAGAGAGTCGTCTCATTCAAGGTTCAAGTTTGTGGAGTGGCAGATATCCAAAAACTGGCCATTGCCTCAGTTCAAGGCATCTTTGAGGGGCTTTCCCAACTTCAGAGGTTCCTCAAGGGATCAACTGAGACATTTGTCAGGACTTCCATAGTGTTCAACTTCTTGCTCTGTCTGTCCTGCTTCATCCTTCCACTCTCACTGGTCCTCATCTAGACAGCACTGCCCAGTAAATACACTTCCTGCATGGACATTTCTATCACAGAGTCTGCCTCCCAGGAAACCTACACTGCATTGTTTCCACTGTATGTTATTCAATGTATATAATATTTTGCATGGAAAATACATTTCTTTATCATGCTTGGACATAAAATTTAACTCATGTAATAAAATTTGTCATTTGTTTCAATAAAAAAAAGAACAGAAGTCACACTTTAGAAGCAAAAGTCATCTATTTCGTTTTTTTCTTCCTGTTTTAACTTTACTTCTGAATTCTGGAGACATGCTAACTTGTCTTAAGGTAATACCAAGAGCCTTTGAACACTGAATCCTCTCAGAGCATGAAGGGAAGAGACTTGTAACCCTCCTCCACACATACCCCAATTGACAGCATCTTTACATGTTTTGAACATTGTTAAAGGTAGAGGAAGCGGTCCTAGAACAGGCATAGTCACGGTGCTGCTGGAGAGGGTTAGAGGTGAGAGACACAGGGCTCTTCCATTACAGAAGATATTCCTTGTTCTAATGATAAGAGAAAAGGATGCCTCTTAGGATGTCTAAGCATATGACTTATGCACACAATACTTTGTGTTCATTATGATACACAGAGTATAAACGGCTTGTGTTTTTTCTACTGTTTATTGATTTATTTGTTTATTTATATAAAAACAAATCTGGTCTTAAGTCCTCTTCTTTCACTTACTAGTCTGCATGGCTTTGGGCAGGTTACTGTAATTCTCTGAGCCTCAATTTCCCATGGACCTATAAATCTGAGTCAAATAATACCTAAATTGCATGTAAAACAATCCAAGTCCCAGAAACCCATCTAGCCATGTAGAACATACTAAAAAAGAAATGTTAACAATAAGGAAAAAGAAATGAATCGTAAACATGCAGGTGGGATAATCAGGGCATGCAACCCCACATCCAAATCTAGAGATGGTGACTCTGCCTGGCCTTCTCCCACCCCAGGGGGACTGGCTGTGAGCAGAACTTGGTGCAAAACAGAGGAAATTACAACGTTTTACTGGAAAGGAAAGAACACCTCTCCCCCTACCCCCATGCCTCTCTCAATACTAACTATGCTGTATCTTTTCAGCTCCCCTCCTCTGAACTCCATCTAACATTGCAGCAGGCAATCCTAGGCTTTCCACCCTTGAGACTCTGCCTGGAAGGCTCACAGTAAGGGATTAATCATATTACCTGTCTCAACGCCCCAGTCACTAAAGAACCAAATGTTACCTTCCTGGGAGTTACACAGTCCCCATTTGGGGATGCTGGAACCACACTGTGTAGTGACCTGTCAGTCGTAAGGACTCCTCTCTGTTACTTGTCACTGCAGAAGTCAGAGGCCAGACCCAGAAAACTTACAGAGCAGTCACCAAGGAGTGACCAGCTAGGCGGGACCCACAGACTCCTAACGAACAAATGTCCAGTTCATAGCACCATGTTTCGCCAATAAGCCATCCTTTGGACAAAATATCCAAACCACCTGTGATTACCCAAATTTCCTTTAAGTAAAAGGTGACTGTGATAGTTCTTTATGCTTTTAGCACACTTCTCAACTGGGAAGGTCAACCCACAAGGTCTGAGGAGGAAGGAATGGATCACGTTCTATAAATAGGTTCCCATGGCTGAGGGTGGTGGCTCAGGTTTGTAATCCAGTGCTCTGGGAGGCCGAAGTGGGTTGATCCCTTGACTTTGAGTTTGAGACCAGCTTGAGCAAGAGCAAGACCCCCCATATCTACTAAAAATAGAAAACTAGCCAGGTGTGGTAAGGGCTCCTGTAGTCCCAACTATTTGGGAGGCTGAGGCAGGAGGATCACTTGAGCCCAAGACTTTGAGGTTTCTGTGAGCTATGATGCCACAGCACTCTACCCAGGGGGACAGACTGAAGCTCTGTCTCTAAATAAGTAAATACATCAATTTCCACTTCTTCTCAGAAATGCATTGGGCAGCAGGAGAGGGATATAGGGAAAGATCTCTCTCTAAACCTCCATGTGGACACAGCCACCTGCTTCAGCAGTCTGGGGAAAGGAACAAATGGGGTGACATTCAGTAATGAGGCCTGAATGAGGCCTTTTCTAAGATGAGTTCATGAACTTAGCTGTCTGATCTCGCACATGTGGTCATGTTTCTAGACACGAGGCAAAGAGAACAATGCAGCACCTACACTAAAGAACGACTAAGCTTGACACCTGAATGTGTTGTCAGGTACCATAATAGCTAAACATTAGCACTAATTTTTCTTTTCTTTTTTTTCCCTTGCTGCACCGTGGGGAGAAAAAAAATTAAATTACCAAGGTATCTTCTCTACTGACTTACCCACAGTGACTAACTTGGGCTGATTGGTCCCTGGGAAGGGACACACATTCCCTGTGAGATGCCCTCCGAGGTGGGTTCGCAGAAAATACCTCCTTCCTGTGGACTTTCCATAAAGATGAGCAATGAGAAAATCATGCAATTAATGTGCTAAATCTGGGGAGCAAGGCAAAAATAGAAAATTGCAAGACCTCACTCTGCTCCTGCTTTTGGAAAATGATGTAGAAAATAATCACAACACACCAATCAGCAAATCCCCTGCCTCGATCCAAGCTGGCCGTTCTCAGCAGCTCCCCGTCAGTAGCATGGTCTGAGGTCCAGCCAGCATTTTCCTGGATTTTAATGAATACTTTGCTTTTTTATAAGAATTAGTTCATCATTAATTAAATCTGAGTTAATTTAGAACTATACATAAATACATAGAGAAATATTTCAAGTATTATCACAGAAAACAGTAGCCCAATATAGAATGAGTTGTATTCGGTAAGTAAAAGGAACAAAGACATGTTTACTATAAAGAGGAAATTTGTCCTCATAGTCTCAGCCACTGCACTGTTGTTGTTTTGTTGTTGTTGTTGTTTGTTTGTTTGTTTAGTTTTGTTTTGTTTTTCACTTTCTTTTGCCCCATAAGGCTTTCTTCTGGGTACCATAAAGGAAAATAATAATAAAATAAAATAAACTAGCAAATGTCTGGTTAAAATAAAGATCTTTATGGTATCCCACAATTCAATTTTCTTGTTGTGGTTCATGGGTAATATACACACAAAAAAGTGTGATTCTTTTTTAAGGAACTCATCTTTAAAATGAAAAATATATTTTTGCAACACATAAAAGGTTACTTAGTACTTTTCTGCAAAGCACTGTAATAAATACTGGGGCTTGTAGAAGTGGTTACATGAGTATATAAACATTAATAAGGCATTGACCTCGCACGCAGAGGGGACAAAAATCTAACATAAAGAATAAGAAATTAACCTATGTACAGAATGGAAGGACTGAATACAGTCAGCCTGGGAATATTGTCTGATGTACCCAGTTTGGGTCTCCAGGTGTAAATGCTCTTTTTTGTTAAAGAGGAGTGACTTTAACATCCTGCTATCTTGAATGGTGCATGTGGCTCAAGGGAGTAGGACGCCAGCCCCATATGCCGGAGGTGGCTGGTTCAAACCCAACCCGAGCCAAAAACTGAAAAAAAAAAAAAATCATCCTGCTATCTTGTCATTCTGTTGAGGAGTAAGGCAAGGAGTAAGGCACATCAACCTGGAGACAGGTGAGTTGATAGGAAGGAAAGGGTGGATTTCAATCTTGTCTTAACATAATAGAAGTATCTCTGTCCTTCAAGCCTTCATTCCACTCTCATATTCTTCTTTATTTTTTTTTCAAGATGGGAGTCTGTCTCTGTTTCTTAGCCTAGAGGGCAATGATCATTGCTCACTACAACTGTAACTCGTGAGCTCAAGCGATCCTCCTACCTCAGCCTCCCAAAGTGCTAGGACTACAACCACCCACCACCACACCCAACCTGAATCTCACATTCTTTTTTTTTTTTTTCCAGAGACAAAGTCTCACTTTATCACCCTCAGTAGAAGTGCCAGGGCGCATCACAGCTCACAGCAACCTCCAACACATGGGCTTAGTGATTTGCTTGCCTCAGACTTCTGAGTAGCTGGGACTACAGGCACCTGCCACAACATCCGGCTATTTTTTTGTTACAGTTTGGCTGGGGCAGGTTTCCATCCCTCCACCCTCAGTATATGGGGCTGGCCTGAATCTCATATTTTTAAATAAACCACTTCCATAAAATAATTTTCTCTCCCCAACCCTCTTCTGTATTCCAGATGCCTCATATCCACTCTATTTTTTCTATTATCAGTGGTACTCATGACCTTGTATCTGACATCATTTGCTTACTCATTATACATATTTTATTGTTTGTTTTCCCCCTTTGAACATAAACTAAACAAAGGAAAAGATTTTGGCAGTTCTGTGCATGGTCATAGAATAGACACTCAACACATATTTATGGAATACATGAATGAACAAAAAACAGTAATTAATTGTACTCATTCATTTACATAATAATTTAAGTTATTAATTTGGGGGGCTAGGAACAATGATGCAGTGATGCTGATGTAAGAACTTGAGTCCTATAGCCTGGGTAAGTTATTTAAATATTCTACATCTCAGTTTTTCATAGTACCTGACTCAAAGGGCCATGAAGAAAGAATAAATGGAATCACCACATGGAGCAGTAAGCCTACTGTACCCTCACTGAATATTCAATGTTGTTCTATGATTAGGGGGTCCATATGCTGTGCTGCAGACAAACTAAATTCACCCCATTTGAAATATGATGGATAAACTATGAAGACTAAAAGAGTCCTGGTCTGTATTTTCAAGACTACAGTAGAACCTCTGAGAGTTGACCACCCAACGGTCTGTCACAAGCTGGCCAACACACAGAGGTGGTCACCATAAGGAACTAGGCCTAGTACTGATACGTACACGTGGTGCATGTCCAGTCTATGAAAATTAGGTCAACTTAAGGAGGTGGTCAGTGTAGGGAGTTGGTCAGCTATGGAGGTATGGAGGTTCTACTATATTACATAAGGGAAAAGGGCACATATATTATTTACGTGAACATTCCAGAATTGTATAAATCATATGGCGATCCAAATGGGGAAAGGTTTTAGAAAGCCATTCTCAGTCAGGTGCAGTGGCTCCCACCTATAATTTCAGCACTCTGGGAGGCTGAGGTGGGTGGACTGCCAGAGCTCAGGAGTTCGAGACTATCCTGAGCAAGAGCGAAACCCCTTCTCCACTAAAATTAGAAAAACTAGCTGGGAGTGGTGTCAGGCACCTGTAGTCCCAGCTACTCAGGAGACTGAGGCAGAGGATCACTTGAGCCCAGGAGTTTGAGGTTGCTGTGACCTATGATGCCACAGCAATCTAGCATGGGCAACAGAGGGAGACTCTGTCTCAAAAAAAAAGAGAAAAGAAAAAAGGCAATTCTTGACTCTATAAAATTTCCGTCAACATATTTACAAACTATAGCAAGATATTTCAATACATATATACTCCCCCCACCCCATGGCTGACTAGTTTAATTTTTTTAATATTTACCATTATTCTATTTTTTAAAGTTCAATATACAAATATCCATTATATACCATTAATAATTAGAGAATTAAAGTTAACATGACAACACAAAATATGAAATACATATAAATAATTCTTCAGAAATATATAGTATTCCTACATGAAAAACTTTTAGTTATTATTAAAAATATAAAAAGACACATGTCTGTATAGATTGCAACATTGTTATAGTTTTTTTATTTGTTTAGGTTTTCCTACTGTTATAACTCAAGTTATTGCCTTTCTAGGGCTATCAGTATACCACAGCAAATTCAGTTTGCTCTGGGTGTTCAGAAGGATTGTAGCAAAAAGCTAACCCACTGGGTGGGACACATATCTGATACTGGGTGTTATTATATATGCAA
>CAUYTI010143865.1:0-22851 GCA_963575145.1 Galago senegalensis | reverse complement strand
CTATTACAGAACTTGATATAGGTCTATTCAACATTTAAACTGCATTCTGGTTAAGTCTTGGAAGTTGGTGTGCTTCTACATATTGGTCAATTTTCTTCAAATTTTTATATTTCTTTGAAGAAAGTTTCTTATAATGTTCATGAAGGATTTTTTGAATTTCTAGGGGTCTGTTGTTACTTTGCCTTTATCATTTCTGATTAATAAAATGAAAGATTTTACTCATTATTTAATTATTAGGTTGGCCAAAAATTTATCTATGTTACTAGACCTTTAATTAACCAATTTTTACTTATTGATCTGTTGTATAATCCATTTGTTTTTAATTTTGATTAGTTCTGCTCTAAACTGGTTATTTCTTTTCTTCTACTGGATTTGGGATTGGAATGTTATTCCTTTTCTCTTTATTTGAGATATCCCATTAAGTTGTTTACTTCCACTCTTACCTTTTTCTTGAGGAAGGCTTGCAGTATTATAAATTTCCTTTTCAAGATTGCATTTGCAGTATTCCAAATGTTCTGATAATTCATTTCTTCATTATCATTTTGTTCTAAAAATTTGGTAATTTCCTTCTTCATTTTGTGTCTGACTCAGCTTTCATTCAGCATAAGGTTATTTAGCTTACATTTTTTTGTATGAGTATGCAGATTACTGTTGCTTCTGAGTTCAACTTTTATACTATGATGGTACGAGAAGATGAAAGGAATAATTTCTATTATTTTAAATATGCCTCTGTTAGTCTTGTGACTTAAGATATGATCCTTCTTGGAGTATGTTCCATGGGGTGATGAGAAAGAAGTATATTTAGTATTTTTAGGGTGAAATATTCTGTAATTGTCTGCTAAATCTAAATGTTGTATCATTACCTTTTAATCTAAAATTTATTTGCTTAGCTTCTTATTGGAGGATCTATTCAACACCACCAAAGGAGTGTTAATATCTTCCACTATGATGCAGCTGGAAAAAATCAAGTTGTTCATGCCTGTTAGAGTGTCTATTATAAATTGAGACAAATTCTAGTTGGGTGCAAAAATACTAATAATTGAAATCACATCATATTGAATACTACCCTTAACAAATATGAAGTGTCCATCTTTATCCTTGCTTATTTTTGTTGGTTCAAACCCTATTGCATTTGGGAATAACATTGCAATACCTGCTGCTTTTTTCTGCTTTCCATTTACCTGGAATATAGGTCATCATCCCTTCACCCTGAGTCTATATCAATCTTTTAAGGTAAGATGAGATTCTTGTATGCAGTATATTTATGGCCTAAGTTTTTGTATCCAGGCAGCCATTCACTGCCTATTTGGAGGACAATTAAAGCCATTCAAATTATTTGAGAATATTGATAAGCCTGGTAAAATATTCAGTATCAATTTTTTTGAAATTCCACTGTACATTTTTAATCCTTTCAACACTGTAGACATTGAAATTTGATCCAAAGTACGTGAGTGAATTTACTTTTATAGTGGGGAATTGCACTGGTCATTATGGAGGATAGGTCTGAGAATATCCTGGAGAGATGCTTTAGTTATCACAAATTTCTTTAACATGTGAAAGTTATTAAAGTATTTAATTTGTCAAATCATAATTTAAACTCAGTTTGACTGGATACAGGATTCTGGACTGAAAGTTACTTTGTTTTAGGAGATTAAAAATAGATGACCACCCTCTTCTAGCTTCAAAGTTTTCAGCAGAGAGATATTCAGTATTTGTAATATTCTTCCTATTGTAGGTTATGGCCTTCTTATGTCTGGCTGCTTTCAGAAGTTTCTCCTTCATATTAACTTTAATTAAGTTTATTATGATGTAAATGGGAGATGTCTTATTCAGGTGGAATCATGCTGAAGTTCTAAAACGGTCTTCTATTAGAATTTTAGAATCTCTTTGAATATTTGGAAAGTTCTCTTTCATAATTTCATGAACAAGAGCCTCTGTGCTTTGTGAAGAAACTTCATCCCTGTTAGGGTTTCCTGTAAGGCCAATTTAGTTTTACTGGAATTATCCCAAAGCTCTCTGATATTTGTTTTTGGTCTTCATTTCTCTTCCTCTTTGAGCACTTGGAACCATTCAAGAGCTTTGTCTTCAATGTAAGGAATCATTTTTTCAGCTAAGTACATTCTGTAACTGAGGGATTCTACTGTATTTCTCAAATTTTTGAAGACTGCAAATTCTTGTCTCAGTGTGTCAAAATCTTTGCTGATTTTGTCTTTCAATTCATTAAATTCTTGAGAGAACTTTTGAAATCCTCCCTGAATATCTAATTCCAAGGTTGTCTCCATTTTATTAATCTTATTTGCAATCTAAATTCTGAATTTGATTTTTGACTCTCAGCCATATATTTCTGAAAGGGACCTTCAGTTGCATCTGTAATACCCTTTCTTGGGCATGTTGATTTACTCTGGTTATTTATGTTACTGGAGTTTTTCTGCTGATTCTGCCTATGCTTATTTTACAATGTTGCTTCATAAGCAAAAAAGGAGATGTTGTGTTAGGGGCTCCAGGTGTAGTAAATAACTTGCTCTTTCATAAAAGCTGGAACTGGTATCTGTAGATTTCCCCTTAGAGCTTTGCCAAGGACCTGACAGTACTACGGCCTGCAAAAGTGGTGGAGCTAATTAGCTTTGGATTTTTTTTTCAGCTTTCCTCTATCCTGCCCTAGTGAATCAGTTACTCTGTGTTGAAGTCTCAACTGTGGATATATATTAGCAGTTATGTCACACATTCTTTCTCAAGCAACAATTTGGAAATCAAATTTTCCAATAACTACACACCCAGGGTATTACCTTTGATACTACTTGGGTGATTGGCCCAGTTCGAGATGTCCAAGTCAATTGTCCCAGTCATTACTTGTCTCAGCTGAGAGAGTTTAAAAGGTTTTCGGTCACTACGTAGGAGGCATGTGCTGGCCACTCAAGTATATATAACTTGCTTCAGTGCTCCATGAGGTCTTAAGTACCCACCCAGCAAATAAATTAGTCTGAGAACATTAAAGCTATCTTTGCCACCTTCCACCTCTGTCATATCCAGTCACTGGCAACCCCACAAGGCTGTGACCCAGTTACCTCCAATGAGAAAATGCTCCAAGTGTTTATACCTGCTTGATACTGAGGGAGATCTATGTCTCCAAAGCCAGACCCCCACTCTCTGCAAGTATATGTTAGGGGGAGGTGATGCCTGACAACTTTGTGTGCTCAATGGAGACTAGGGTGGTTCACTCAATTTTAGCCCAGCCCCTGATTGATGTTGCTGCAAGAACAGGACAAAACAACTACTTAGTATTTGTTTCTGTCCTGGTTATATCCCCCATGCATATCAGACCCAATCTACGATGCAGTTTTTATTGTGGAGGGCAGAGTTAGAGCTCACACTCTGCTGTCACTTCCAGCCTCTGCCTACCCATCTTTGTCTCAGTTATGTTCCCCTGAGGGCAAGGTGCTTCTTAGGCTTAGTAAATAGTCCTCTGGCTCAGCCCTGCTTGGAAGTCTTTCACCTGTCTAAAGGCATATTCTAGTCTGTGTGCTATGCCCAGGAAAATGCCCTTTATTCATGGGGCCTCTGCTTCCATCCCATATTGGTTCCGCTAGTGGCTATAACCTGAGAAGATGCCCAGCTTCTTCTAGTTGCCCAGAGAGATAGGGAATGTCTATTCAGAATAGACCCAGGGTGTGAGCCTTATTGTTCCTGCTTCTGCTGTTGCTGCTCTGTGCCTCAGGACACCACTTCTACTGTATGATTCCTTCTCAGTTGACTATCATCTCCTTAATCCTGTGTTGAACAATTGGTACAGAGCAGCAATAGTTGTTACCCTGTCCACATCTCTCAAGACAATGACCTATAGTCTGGATTCACTAAGGAATAGGCTTCAAGATCTCAGGGTAAGAGTGGAGGGGTGTCCTGGGACTTCACAACTGAGGGTAGAGAATATACGCAGTTTTAAACCTGGCAGGAGACTATCATGGCACCTTAGGAGAATAGTAGGTCTAGTTTTTAGAGAGTCTGTCCCATATAATAAAATGGGAGGATTTTTAAACTCTGTTCGCTTGTTTGCAGGGAATACAGTGTGAGCTATTCTCATGGGAGAGGGGACTCTCATCTGATTTGCAATGGCTTTTGTACCTTTTGTTTGTACCTTTGGCTTCGCAGCACACCTCAGCAGGGTTGATGTGCATTATTCAACCTTAACTCTTGGCTCAGCTCCAAACAAACAATAACTTACTAAACTTCTTTTAATTCACCTACTAGCTGGAACCCTCTGTGTAAAGCTGGCTTCAGTCTGCTATCTTGGATTCACCCCCTGTTTTCCTTCTTTCTATAGGACAGGCATATTTTGTATGGTAGGTGTCTCACTAAAGATTCCCTCTTGAAATTTGGTGAGGAACTGTGTCCAGTAGTGTACTCAACCTCTGCAGTGATTTATGGTTACCTTGGGAAATAACAGCCTATCTTAAAATTTCCATCAATCCTATTTTCATGCTAGGTGTGTCTTAACATTTTGCCTGTTGGCCATAATTCACATTGAAGAGTTATGTTGGTTCACATGTATAACACACAATAAATATAAAACCTGATAAGGATAACACAGATCCGTGCATAGTTGAGGTGATATCCACCATGGATGTATAAAACAATCCTGATATACTCCCTATGTGTCACTGTGGCCATAGGATTGGACAATCCTCAAAGTTATCAATAAGCTCATTTCTGAAGTAGACATCAATAACTTATCCAATGCATGACTACAATATTTTAATGCTCTGGGCACCACATTTGGCAGATCCCCTGAGCTCCCGTGTTAGACACAAAGCTGAACAATAAAACACAGCCTCTGCCCTGATGTCCCCCCAGGATTCTACTCAAATAGAAAGGGTTTTCAAGTGTTGTATCCCTTATGTATACTTCCAGCTTATCCAGAGCCTAAAGCAGGAGGACCACTTCAACCAAAGAGTTGGATGTCACTGTGTGCATGGAAAATCTAACCTGGGGAACAGAGTAAGAATTGGTCACACTAAATAATGAAAGAAAATGCAATATAATGAAAGAAAAATAAAAGGAATGAAATTTTGCTACGTACACTTTCCCAGAGTGAAATTATGAGGAAAGGTCAGGAGGGAAATAGAATACATGACTACATAAAGGAGGATATTTATTGTGGTCCTCAGGGGTAGGAAGAAATAATGAGACAGGAGAAGTTCATTTGTGGTTTGTTCCTTAGGAAACTTTCAGTTTATGAGATAGATAGTGTTCATCCAAAGAAGGCTGGTGCATGGTCTTGGACTGATTGGGGCAAAGGGATATTGAGCTGATTGAAAAATGCAACAAAAGAGTTGGGGTGTAGTATCTGGATAGTTTAGTGTGCATTAAAAAAAAAAAACTTACTGCCTATAGCTCAACCAGCTAAGGCGCCAGCCACGAACACCTAAGGTGGTGGGTTCAAATCCCCAGCCTGGACCCGCCAAACAACAATGACGGCTGCAACCAAAAAATAGCCGGGCATTGTGGCAGGTGCCTGTGTTCCCAGCTCCTTAGGAGGCGGAGGCAAGAGGCTTAAGCCCAGGAGTTGGAGGTTGCTGTGAGCTGTAATACCACGGCAATCTACCCAGAAGGACAGCTTGAGGCTCTGTCTCAAAGAAAAAAAAAAAAAAACTTATTTGAGTGAATAATTCAATGTGTGGGCAGTTTAGAGTGACTACATGAATCTAAGATACCAAAATGTTAGATTTGTTTAAAACCTGAAGCCTTTACTAATATGGGTTGTAGGAAAATAATTTCCCTATGAGAAAATAATTTCTCCAGTTGATATCTAATCTACAGGAAAATTTTCAACACTAGATCCATGTTCAAAACTAAAAATAATAGCCAGGCATTCTGGCATGCACCTGTAGTTTCAGCTACTAGGGAGGCTGAAAGAAAAAAAATAGCCCACCCCAAGGGTTATGGAGTTATAGTTTACTGTGATCTGTCACTGCCACAGAATTTTGCTGATTGTGATAATAAAGTAAGTGTCTGTCTCTCTAAAAAAAGAAAAAAAGTGAACATGATGAGGAACTCCAATAAAAATGGTTTTCTCCATTTATTTATTGAAAGTCTTGTTTTTTTTGTTTTTGTTTTTTGTTGTTGGTTTTTTTTTTTTTTTTTTTTTGCATTTCCTTGAGTCCTCTGGTATCATAGCTCACAGCAAACTTCTTCAAGTGTTCTTATCAATGAAAGCTATTCCTGTTGTGCCCAAATTCAGGGATCCCCCACATATCACTCCAAAACTGAGTCCGATGCTAACAGCAAGAGGTGGTTTATGTCAAGCTCGACCTTGGGCTTTCTCTGACCCTGACACAGCAGGAGAGCAGAGAAGCCCCGATTCTAAAATGAAGGGGGAATTTAAGGGGTACAGAAAGGAAGAAGGGAGGGGTAGGGGTTGCAGTACACTGATAAGGTCTCTGACTGCACAGAGGTACTTGTTTAATAGTGATTGGTTTGAGATGAGTCATTATTGCCCCAAGCTATATTTGTTCGAGGCTGATTAATCTAGGGGCTGCCATCACCATACATGGGCAGATGTTGTGCAAAGTCTTGAGGCATTGTTTACATTACTCAGCACTACTGGAATGTATCTTAGGAAAACAACCAGGCTATAAAATGGAGTCTTTAATAAAATGGAGTTAGTTTGGCTCTTACATTCCTCCTTGTCCTTAGGACATAGAGAAGCCCAGTCATGGGCTTTCAGTATATTCTGTACATTTTATGTTGTCATCAGTGTTGACAGGAGTATATTGCCATAGGACTCAAAATTGGACTGTGTCAATTCTGGCTTGAACAAAAGCAAGCAATTTATTGATTATACATGGCCAATAGGTTAACAATAACAAGAAGATTATGAGTGGCCCTGCTAAAGTTAAGAGCAAGGTTGTGAGCTAGGGATATTTGTTAAACAATGACTCATACAACTCTAGGATTGCTCCCTTTCTAATTTTCTTTTGTAGAGAACTTCCCACTCTAGTTCCATAGACTGATAATTTCTCAATGGTCTACATAGAAACAACATTCTTCTCCTAGTGCTAGACACAGGCCACCTTGTTGAAGAAATAACAAGTCTAATGCTCGTCTATTTTGAAGTACTACTTCAGAGAGGGATGTCAGAGACTCCTGAGGATGTGATACGGATTTTTCTATTCTCTCAATATCTAAATCTATTGAGCTAGCAAGGCCCTATAGTTTTTATCCTGGAGAACTAAAGAGGAAATGCCAGTGGCTCCCAATCTTAAAATCATTGCCAGGATGAGGGCTGTAACTGGTTTTCATTTGGCAAGGGGGTGGGAGGTTAAAGCCAGGCAGTTGATGGAAGATACTTTCTCCTATATGATAAGTTAACCAAGGAATGAGCTGAGTTAACATGCAGAATTGCTGGGTGAGGTTAAGCACCGACCTGTGAACATATGGGGTCAATCCAGTAGAGCACACCCAACAAGTGTTGGCTGAAGATATTAGGTGTCCAGTAACATTCCAGACAAAGATTTGGTTGCACAGATGCTGATATTGGGCAGGGACGTGTCCTGTGCAAGTGCTCTGCCCTGTGACAGCATCCAGGTTAACGTGGGGCTATGTCTGTTGCCAATGACAATCACTCTTGGGGACTAATTTGGGGGTCTCCTACTAATGTGATGCCTTCATAGTATGGGGGGCATACTTCTAAACATAATCAACATGACTCTGTGTGGTCTGGCATGGAAGCATTCAGAACCTGGTAAGTAGTGGTGACCAGGTTCCAAATTGAGTCAGAATTTCTTATTTTTATGGGGCTTTTTTTAGTGGCAGCTGCAGTGGGAGTGGAATTTGTACTGGGGAACCTGGGGATTGGAGTGCCTGGAGGTTTAGTAACTGGAAGTAAGTGTTGCTTGAAGGGAGATATGACTGAATTATTTCCTATATTTACCAAATCTCAGAGTGGCATGTGGACCCATTGAACTATGAACAAGAGTCCCTTGTTGTACTCTGACTGGTATAATCTTACTCCCCACGTTTTGCCAGCCTCCTAGCCTAGGACTTTCTTCCCCCTTTCTGTAAATACTAACTGAAGTGGGTTACAGCGGGGACTAATACATGGACCTTTCTCTGTATAGGGAGCTATTCCAAATTCATATCTACCATTCCAATTAGTTATTCCTGACTTCTTTCTGATCTGTACGAGATCATTTTTTACAGGGACTGCCCAGTTAAATCATCCTGATGATTCACAACCCCAAGCTGAGCAGTGAAAGTCCTGTGGTCCTCCACATTTTTTGACTCTCCCAACATTTCATTTGCTGCCAGGACACACATAAAAATAGCAGTTGCAGAGGCCTGCCCTCTTATGAGGAGTGTTGTACCCAGGTGGCCCCAGAAGGGTCTTTGAGTCTTCATGATCCCATATTCCTGCAGCTAAGTCACATAGATCAAACTTCAACGTTGGCCACCATGTACCTGGGGAGTGATTACTTTTGGACTCAGTCACTATGAGGCTTGTGTTGACACTTATTATTTTCCAAGTGACCTCAACCGGGGCATGTGGGGTGGGGCTTGCAATACATACAGTTAGCAGAGTCAGCCCGATGAAAGAGGCAAGCATTGGAATTTCAATTTTAAGGCATTGTCCTTGTCCCGATGAAGCTTCCATTGTGGTGTGTAGTCTTCCTTGGTGCAAACAGGTCAGTAAGACACACATGGGTGTAGTGGATCCAAGTAGCTATGCCGTCTACTTTGAGTGCAGTGGGTATGATGAGCATGATAGTCTATGGGGCTCCAAAGTCTAGAGCCAGTGGAGCTCCAGCATCTCATGCTGGTGGCGCTTGAAAAACACCCAGTCTCCAGTTCTGAAAGTGTGGGGTTCAGGTACAAGTCCAGAGTTGTACAGTTTCAAGAGTCTTTTCCAGTCAGCCCACTGTGCCTTGCAATAACTATCCAGAGTTACTGAAAAATCTTTCCAACCTATAACTGGGTTCCTCTAGGACAACAGCATTATAATATAACTTAGGAGTTATGGGAGGCTTTCTCCCAAAAAGAATTTCAAAGAGAGATTGTCCTATGAGGTAAGGAGTGTTCTGGGCCCTATATAGGGCAAAGGGGAGAAGAGATACCCAGTCTGCACCAGTCTCTAAAATTAATTTAGTTAAGGCCTCTTTTAGGGTGTGGTTCATCCACTCTACCTGTCCTGAACTATGGGGACAATAAGCACAATGCAATTTCCAAAAGGCCCCAAAACCTTTGCTAAGCTTTGAACTATCTGTAAAGCAAAAGCTTGGCCATTATATGATCCTGCTTCATTAGGAATTCCAAACCCAGGCATTATTTCTTCTAATATTTTCTTTGCCACTACTTGTGCAGTTTCTTTTTTGGTGGGGAACACCTCAACCCACCGTGAAAACGTGTCTACAAACACAAGGAGATATTTGTATTCATATTTACCTGGGTTGATTTCAGTGAAGTCCAATTCCCAGTATGTATGTGGTTCTTGTCATTACTGTCTGAACCCTGGATTATAGGGGCTAGGCACACTGTTAGTTAAAGTACATACTTGAAAAGCAGTGATAATTTCATCAATTTTGTCATTCTGGTTTTGTATTTTTATTTCAGATTGTCGCCAGAGGTCCGTCATTTTCTGTGTTCCAAGGTGAGTAGGGATGTGCATATTTTCCAAAATTTCGTGACCTAGTTTAGTGGGTACTAAGGCTTTGCCATCACAGGTTACATACCAGACACCATATTTGTCTGGGGAGTGGGCCTGAGGAATCTGTTCAATCCATTTTAAATCTGCATTCATGTAGTTAAGAATCTCAGGGAGCGTGGTGGTGGGTGGGTCCTGGATTAGGCAGGAGAATTGCAGGTTGTTCTTGGGTGATTGTAGTTGCTATGGTTCTAGTGACCTGGTTGGTGCGCTGATTGCCCCTAGCTACTGGGGAGTTGCCCTGTTGGTGGCTAAGCCAATGGATGATGGCCAGCTTCTGGGCAGCCATAAGGCCTTTAAGAAGTCAAGTATTTCTTCCTTATTTTTAATAGTATTTCCTTCTGCCGTAAGGAGCCCTCTTTCCTGATGAATTGCCCCATGCACATGGGATGTGGCAAAAGCATACCGACTATCAGTATAAATGTTGAGTCTCGGGCCTTTCCCTAAGGTCATAGCTTGAGTCATGGCTATAAGCTCAGCCTTCTGGGCTGATGTCCCAATTGGGAGGGGTTCTGCCCATATAGTCTCAGTCTGACACCACTGCTGCCCCTGCGTACTTGTTTCCATCTTCTATGAAGCTGCTCCCATCAGTGTACAAGGTAGCTTCTGCATCAGGAAGAGGCTGATCCATCTGGTCCTGATGAATGTTAGGAACTGGAACCAAGATGTCACTGCATTTGTGGAGAGGTGCTTCCAAGTCCAGGTTGGGTAGCAGGGTTGCTGGATTTAGAGAAGTCTTTGGTAGGAACCAGATGAGTGGCAGGTTCAGTAAAAGGCCTTGGTAATGAGCAAGCTGGGCATTGCTAACCCACCAGTCTAGTGGTTATTTGAGGACCCCTTCAATGGCATGGGGGGTTGTGATCAACAGTTCTTGTCCCAAAGTCAACTTATCTGATTCTTTAAATAGCAGCGCAGTGGCTGCAATGATATGCAGGAATGCGGCTCAGCCTGCTGCCACTGGATCTAACTTTTTTTGACAGGTTTGCTACTGTGCAAGTCTAAGGGCCAAGAGGTTGAGCTAGTACTCCTTTTGCCACACTTTTATGTTCATCCACGTATAATTGAAAATGTTTAGTAATGTCTGGGAGCCCTAAAGCTGAGGCTGAGTAGGGTTTTTTTCAGAGTTTGAAAGGCCATCTCCTGTTCAGTTGCCCATAGGAAAGTCAAACTGTCCCTGGTAGCCTCGTAGAGGAGCTTTGCTATCTCTGCAAACCCTGGGATCCTTAAGCGACAGAACTCAGCTGATCCAAGGAACTCCCACACTCCCCAATGTGAAGTTGGGGTGGGGATTCTTAAAACTGTTCCTTTCCTTGCCTGAGACAGCTACCATTGCCCTTCTTAAAGATATGTCCTAGGTAAATTAAAGTTTGTTGACAGATCTGGGCTTTCTTTGCTGAGGCCTAGTACACCAGAGTTCCTAGCATAGTCAGTAATTCTTCAGTGCCTTGGCGGCACTCATCTTCCATATTAGCTGCAATAAAAGGTCATCCACATACTGCAAAAGAGTCAGGTGGGGGTGCTGCCACTGGTAATCAGTCAGGTCTTCATGCAAGACTTCATCGAAGATGGTGGGGAAATTCTTGAACCCTTGTGGCAACCAGGTCCATGTGAGCTGACCGTGGATCCCCTCTTCCTCATCATTCCATTTAAAGGCAAATATAGTCTGGCTTTAGGGGACAATGGGAGACTAAAGAAAGCATCTTTCAAGTCAAGAATGGTGTACCAAACCCGATCTGAGTTGAGTGAACTTAGTAGAGTATAAGGGTTTGGTACCGTAGGGTCAACATTTAACACCCGCTTATTGACCTTTCTCAAGTCTTGCACAGGTCTATAGTCATTGGTCATTGGTTACTTAATGGGCAGCAGAGAGGGGTATTCCATGCAGATTCACAGAGCACCAGTATCCCATTCTTCAGGTGTCTCTGGATGTGAGGCTTGATGCCCCATCGGGCTTCCTGAGCCATAGAATACTGTTGTACTCGCACTTACTCAGTCATTGGTTTAAGCTCCACAATAACTGGTGGATAGTGGGTGGCTAACCCCACCCCTTTGTCTCTGCCCAGGCAAGTGAGAAATTTTCTAACCAGACAGCATTATCTACTGGCTATTGGTTCCCAAGTGACTGCAGTTGCTGTTATAACCTTAACTCATCCTCCAATCATATGATGAGTACTTGTATAGGGCTTCCATGTCAGTCTGTGACAAGGGGCCTGCCATCTTTAAAAACAATGTGGGCCCCTATTTTGCTTATGAGATCTCTTCCAAGGAGTGGGTAGGGGCAATCAAGTATAATCATGAATGCAAGGGATAACCAGCCCATGCCTAAGTCCACTGTTCTTCAGGTAGTCCATGAGTATTGTTTAATGCCTGTGGCTCCCTGAACCAAGTATTGCTGTGCATCTAAGACACCATGGCTCTGAGTCAGAACTGAATATTGGGCGCCTGTGTCTACTACAAAGTTGATTGGTGTCCCTTCTACTTTAAGAGTTACCCTGGGCTTGGAGAGGGGAGACGAGCCCTGACTCCCCTAACCCTCAAATCCACCTAGTTCTAGAATGGGAACTGGAGGGGAATGTGGTGATTTGGTTGGAAGCTTTTTAGGGCATTTGGGAGACCAGTGCCCAATCTCTTTACAATACTGGCATTGATCTTTCCAAAGGCGAGGCCTCTCTCTGCCCCAGGCGACCTTCTTACCTCCTGCCACTAGTTGGCACAGCCGTCTTTCTCTTTCATCTGAGGTTTGGACTGTAGAAGCCAGGAAGATTTGGGCCAATTCTTGTGTCTGCCATTTGGCCATTTTAGTTTTCTTTTCTCGGGAGTTTTGCCGTTGTTGTAGACTCTCTCAGTCAGTTCTAAGATTTGTTGTAAAGACTTTTAAGCTAATCTATCCAGTCTCTGCATCTTTCACTTAATCTCTGGAGCTTACACATTAACAAAAAACATACCAACTGCTGCTCTGTTGTCCTCTGCTTCAGGGTCTAAAAGAGTATCCTTGCAGAATGCCTCTATAATTATTTCTCAATAGGCTGCTGGAGACTTGTTCCTTTCTTTCTGCACATTGCCTACCTTAGCCAAATTTGTTGGCTTTCTAGCCACTTTACAAAGGCCCCCCCTATTAGAGTCTGGAGGTACACTCAGAGCCTCTCCTTACCTTCTGCCGTGTTATAGTCCCAGTCAGGATGGGTAAAGGAAAAGCGGTGTCAATGAGATCTTGGTTGGTGGTGGGAAGTCCATCAGGACCCAGGATTACATTTCTGGCTTCTGACTTGATATGATTCCATTCCTCCATGGTGAAAAGAACCTGTAATAACTGATGGGAATCATCCCAAGTGGGCTGGTAAGTAAACAATATACAATCAAGTAAATCAATCAGGGCACAAGGTTTTTCTGAAAACTTAGGGTTCTGCATTTTCCAATTGTACAGATTGCTGGTTGCATTGGCTAATAATGGAGGGGTGATTCTCTGTCGTCATCAGAGAGGCCTGTTACTCAGAGGGGCAAGACAACAGTGGAATCAGCTGCAGTGTTCTGCAGAGCCCTATGACAGGTGTGGGGTGGGCTCCAAACTGAATTAATTAAACTGCTTTGTTACCTGAAGAAGATTCTTCAGGGTTAATGGGGATGGGCATTCCTACCCTAGGGAGAGACTGATAAAGGGGAGGAAAAAGCACTTCTGGGTCTATTAATCCCTGAAAACCTGGGGAGGATCTGTGGGTTCTGAAGACATCTCTTTCTACTCCATTAAGTCAAGGAGCTTTGGTATTTCCTTGCCTGCCAGAGGAAGAATAGGTTTCAGCCATGCTGGCAGGTCCTCTACGAGGTCCTGCCATGCAGTTAAGTAAGGAATATGGTCTGGGTGTTTGGTACCAGATTGATAGACAATCTTTTTAACCTGAAAGATAATGGGGACGTGAAAAGTGCCTTCTTCAGGCCACCTGACATGAAAATAGGCCATTCATTCCTGCAAAAGAGGGTGAGTTCTCCCTGAGGTACTTTGAAGCCATATTTCCAGTTTTGTCTTTGAAGTCCTCAAAATGAGCCAAAAAATAGAGTAAGGGATGTTGTTTGAACCTGTCCTATCTTATCCTCAACAAAATACAGCAAAGCCTAAACAAGACAGACACAACACAAATAACCTTCAAAAAACAAACCTTCCCTTCTGGGTTTCTAAACAAAACTGAAACTGAGATGATGGTGGAATTCCATTTGGCAGTAGCAACCCGCCTTGTCTCTCAACTAAAGGGATTGCCTCTCCATTCTCCACTGGAACCGGGAGCTCTGCTCCCCAGATCGCCATGCATGGGGATGTCCTCTCCCCTCAGGTCAGAGACCTCACAATTCTGTCTACAGGGCGTACATTCCCAGGTCAGTCTCCCAACTACAGGTCAAGACTACACTCCCAAGTTGGGACTCCCATGTCCCGACTACAGGTTCAGACTTACACAAACACAGAATATGACAAGACAAAGGTGCCAGCACACACTCACCTACTTCCAGAATGGGGTACTCATAATTTTGGGGGGAAATCCCAGACAGGCCCCCAAATGTTGTGCCCCAATTAGGGGATCCCCAACAAGTTACTCCAAGACTGAGTTTCAGGCTAACAGAAAGAGGTGGTTTATTTCAAGCTCAAGCTTGGGCTCTCTCTCATCCTGATGTAGCAGAAGAACAGAGAAGCTCCAATTATAAAATGAAGGGGGAATTTAAGGGGCATAGAAATGAAGAAGGGAGGGGTAGGGGTTGCAGTACACTGATAAGGTCTTTTACTGTGCAGAGGTACTTATTTAATAGTGATTAATTTGAGATGACTTTTTATTGCCCTAGGCTGTATTTGTTCTAGGCTGTTTAGGCTAGGGGCTGCCATCACCATACATGGACAGATGTTGTGCAAGGTCATGAGGCATTGTTTACATTACTCAGCACTACTGGCATGTAACTTAGGAAAACAAACAGGCTATAAAATGGAGTCTTTAATAAAATGGAGTTAGTTTGGCTCTTACATTCCCTCAGCTGGAATATCAAAATCCTAAAAAACATGTTGCCATTGATTATTTTTCTGAGATGGTTATCTCACTAGTGCTGAAGCTGGTCTATAACTCAGAAGCTGAGACAATTCATCTCACTGTTCCTCCCAATTTGCTATATGAGAGACATGAAGACCAACCTCTGACCAAAAAACCTACTTTGAAATATATCAAACCCTGAAAATATAGAAGAGTTAAGAAAAATGCTGAAAGAAGGATTACAAAATTTACTAAATAAGGTTCAGTTCATAGAAAAGCAAGGTTCTAAGAATGGGGGTCATGTGACTTCACCCCCTAATTACAATGCTCCTCCTTAACCTCTTATACTGTCTGCTACTGTACCTAAATAGCCTCTTAAGGGGAAGAATGGTCCTAGGATTCCCACAGCATTTCCTAGGTTATACCCAGTCTGGCCTAATTGGATAAGTTCTCAATATATAACAGGAGTTTATTTTCCAGTTGACACTTTAAATTTTACTCTTGTCCAGGATGTCCCTGTGTTCACTTCTACACTGCACTCTGCATCTCTGGTGGCACAAAAGGATGCTACGACCTTTTCTATATTGGGAGAGGAAATATATGCAGTATTAAGTATTTCTCATATTTAAATAGAAATTAAATTTCTAAAAAGGATGAAAGATGCAGTGTATGCATACGGTCCTAATTATCCATATGTCCTAGGGCTTCTGTTGAACCCTTTCTGACATGAAAATATAGACTTTAATCCCACTTAAATGCAATCCATTTATTATACCAGAGCATGTTACCACTTCTCTGAGAGGTAGTGTGGGATCAACCTGTCCCAAAAGACATTCAATCCAGCTCACAGAGTGCATAAAGGGTCTGGTATCACTTCTCACCATAGCCCTTGGTACAGTGGCTGAAATTTGAAAAGTTATTGAGTATAGAATCTAGAAGAGTTAGTGGTGTGGAAGATCCCTGTCCCAGTGTAAACAAATTATGAAGCTGGTACTGACAAACAAAGATGAAACAGAAGTGACACAGAAGACTAACAACCACAGAAAACTGACAACCCAAAGAGACAGGGAGACTTCTCTCCTCTGTCTTGGGAACTGACCCTCAGCTGCATCTATCTAGTCAAGTTCCCTCAAATTATCTAGAGTCTAGACATATTTATATAGGTCACTACAGCTCAGTCACCAGATGGAAAATTTGGAAACCTGTGAACCGAGTCCACAGACTAAAAATCCCGGGGTGGAGGAACATCTATCTGAGGCCTTGCCCTGGAAATGTTGGCCGGTGGCAGGTCCAGAAGAAGGTACAAGGGCAGGGATCTCTATGGGACCTTCAATTGATGTACTTGTGGTGACATGAAAAGATAGACTAGAATGTCATTTTGATGCAATCTACTTATTACACCTTTGCAGAGGACCACTGCTGTAAGGGGCAGTCAGGCTGGATGTGGGGAGCAAATTATCTTTTATAGTCTTTTTGTTTAGCTAAGTGAGTAGGCCAGAACAGAAGCAAAATGTTACAGTTAGCTCAGGGTGGGGTTACAGCTGGGTAACAAAGGTGACAGTATGGGTGACTATGGTTACAACTTGAGAAAAACAGCTTGTGTAAGTTTCCCACTATTATTTGTTCACCAAGGACTAGGAGATTTTGTGAACTAGAGGACTTTCAGTGCTTTCCTATTCTCAAGGCTTTTCTCAAAATCAACCTTGGGGGAGGGGTGGGGATCTGGGAGACGTAAGGGAAATAGTATCTTATCCATTACATTCTGAACTGTTACTGTGGAAGCCATTTACTCATTCTCCAAAATTGGGACACCGTAGCATGTACACCTTGAGTCCAGAACAGTTTATTCAATTTTGGTCTTGGTGGATAGAGGAAGCAAAATTCAGACCCAACATAATAGGGTGGAGGAACTGCCCATTAGTACTTTTGAAGAATTAACCAGAAGAGGAGAATTTTAGGCTGTGGAACAACAAATTGCATATATCCAAAATCTATTAATACAATTAAAATATGTGGGCATTAGAGCATGGCAACATCTTGATGAGAGAATAAAAAAGATTAAATGATTTTTTCATTAAAAAATTAAAAGGAAATAATGAACCTTTCTCAGAGTTCATTACTCGTTTGTAAACTACAATTGAACATTTCATTCCAGGAGAACAAATTGGTAAATTGAATCTTTTACAAGTGGCATTTGAAAACATGAACATTGATTGTAAATGAGACCTAGCAGAAATTAAAAATCAGGAAGATGTTTCCATAGAACAGTATATTCATGCTTTCAGACAATTAGGATCTGGCACTTTTCAAACTAATTTACAAGCTACAGCAATTGTCTGAGACTTGAAAACTAATACAGGGAAAGCAAACTGTTTAAACTGCAGAAAAAATTGGTCATGTCAGAAAAGAATGTAGAAAAGGCAAAACTAAGACTAAACCAAGACTAAACTTGATATACTTTTCTGAGAATAATTTGTTCCAGCTCCATCCAGTGTATGCTGATGCTGTGGCAAAAGAAAACATTGAACCAATGTGTTCTGCTCTATAAAGGACAAAGATGGCAATATTCTCCCTCCTCATGGAAAACAAAGATATAAATAAAAGCCCAATGAGAACCATGGAAATGGTCATTTGGGCCTAGCTTGAGGCCGCAATCAAAGAGCATGAGTTCCCTTCATTAGTTACTTCTCCTGAACAACAATTAAATTTAAAAGACCAGGAGAAAACTTCAGACAATTTAGAAATCAAAACACAGATTAAAATTCACTTTCAAGATTATTCCATGACACTCAAGGAAGTGCAGGTTTAGATCCACATTTATTAACAGATTTTAATTTCATAGTGCAGAACCACCTAAAAAACTACCTAGTGGAGTTTATGGTCCCATTCCTGAAGGAACAGTAGGTTTATTTCTAGGAAGACCAGTCTTGTTATGGTAGGAATAGCAACTCACCCAGGAGTAATTGATGAAGATTATAAAGGAGAGATTTTAATAACTGCTTCAGGCACAAACGATGTCCAATTAATTTCAAGACACGGTGTGGCTCAAATCTTAATTTTACATTATCATAAAGACAAACCCCTACGGTACCACACAAAGGATAACATGGACTTCACATATATAAAGATAAAATTCGGAGTCAAGAACCCATGAGAATGTTTAGGATATAGTATAATTGCTCAAAGTATTATTCAATAGAAAATCTAAATTAGGAGTGATTCGTTTTATACTATCAATGATTTTCAAAAATTACTAGGAGATGATAATTGGATTAGACCAACTCTAAGAATTTCCAAGTGTGTTCTTAAAAATTTATTTACCATACTAGAAGAAGATTCAAATTTCAACAAACCCTAGGAAACTTATACCAGAAGTTAAGAAACAGTTAAAAAGCATTGAGGAGCATATTCAAGATGCTCAATTAAAATGAATTTTTCAAACCAATAATTTTTATGTTAATGTATTTACATCAATATATTCTTTCACTGGATTGTCTAAGAAACAGCATTTGTAGAGTGGTGTTTTTTACCTAATAAAGCTTCTAAAATGATGGAAACATATGTCCACAAAATGGCCTATGTAATGGTGATGAAAAAAAAATTTTTATTAAATCATAGTTGTGTACATTAAAGCAGTCATGGGGTACATTATTGCTGGTTTTGTGTACAATTCGAAGTATTTTCACCAAACTGGTTAACATAGCCTTCATGGTATGTTCTTATTTATTGTGTAAAGACATTTATATTCTACATTTAGAAAGATTCACATGTACACTTGTAAGTGGATCATAGATGTGGTTTCGTCAAACACCCTCTCTCCACCCATCCTGGACCCTCCCCTCCTCTCCCTCTCTCCCATCCTCATATTGTTAAAGTATAAATGGGCCATAGCTTTTGTATGAAACCAATAGTTTAGTTTCATAGTAGGGCTGAGTACATGGATACTTTTTCTTCCATTCTTGATATACTTTTCTAAGAATAATTTGTTCCAGTTCCATGCATGTAAACATAAAAGAAGTAAAGTCTCCATCATCCTTTTAGGCTGTGTAATATTACATGGTATACATATACCACAATTTATTGATCCATTAGTGGATCAATGGGCAATTTGACTACTTCCATGATTTACAAATAATGAATTGGGCTGCAATAAACATTCTGGTATAAATATCTTTGCTGTAATATGATGTTTTGTCTTTTGGATATATATCTAGCAGAGGAATTGTAGGGTCTAATGGCAGATATATTTTTAGTTCTCTAAGTGTTCTCCAAACATCTTTCCAAAAGGGCCATATTAGTTTGTATTCCCACTAGCAGTATAGAAGTGTTCCCCTTTCTCTGCATCTATGCCAACATCTCCGGTTACGGGATTTTGTGGTATCGGCTAATATTTTGGAATTAGGCAACATTTCTCTCTCTCTCTCTCTCTTTTTTTTTTTTTTTTTTTGAGACAGAGCCTCAAGCTGTCCCTGGTAGAGTGCCATGGCACAACAGCTCACAGCAACCTCCAACTCCTGGGCTCAAGTGAGTCTTCTGCTTCTACCTCTCAAGTAGCTGGAACCACAGTTGTCCCCCAAAATGCCTGGCTATTATTTTTGGTTGTAGGCATCATTGTTTGGCGGGCCTGGGCTGGATTTGAAACCGCCACCTTAGGTGCATATGGCCAGTGCCTTAGCAAATTGAGCCACAGGTGCTAAGCCAACAATATTTCTCTGATGATTAATGATGATTAGCATTCTATCATTTGTCTATAGGCCATGCTCCTTTATTCCTCAAAGAAGTTTCTTTTCAAGTACATTTCCCACCATGATATTGGATCACTTGTTCTTTCCTTGATAATATGCTTGAGTTCCTTGTGGATTCTGGTTATTAAACCTTTGTGAGAGACATACCTGCAAATATCTTCTCTTATTCTGAGGACTGTCTCCTTGCTATACTTATTGTGTTCTTGGCTGTACAGAAGCTTTTTAGTTTGATCAGGTCCCAGTAGTGTATTTTTGATACTACTTCAATTGCCCACAGGGTCTTCATCAAAAAATTTCACCCAGGTCTATTTCTACAAATGTTTTTCCTACACTTTCTTCTAGTATTTGTATAGTTTCATGTCTTTAATTTAAATCTTCAATCCAGTAAAAGTATATCTTAAGTTATTGATGAAAGATGTGGGTCCAGTTTCAATCTCTGCAGGTCACCAGCCAGTTCTTCCAGCACCATTTGTTAATTAGAGAATCTTTTCCCCACTCATTGCTTTTAATTGGAGTGTCAAAGATTAGATAATCATAAGTAGCTGGGTTCATCTCTTGGTTCTTTATTCTGTTCCATGCATGAACTTCTCTGTTTTTGTTCCAATCCCATGCTGTTTTGATCACTATTAATTTATACTATAGTCTGTGGTCTGGTAGTGTGATTCCTCCATTGTTTTTATTTCTGAGTAACATCTTGGTTATTCGAGGTTAAATCTGATTCCACATAAACTGAAGTGTTATTTTTTTGAGATATTTAAAGTATGACAATGGGGCTTTAATAGTTATTGCATTAAAATTATATATTGCTTTGGGTAGTATGGACATTTTAACAAAGTTGATTCTTCACTGCCATAAGCATGCTTATTTTTTTCATTAGTTAACATTTTCAGCTTTTTTTTTTCTTAGATTTTTATAGTTCTCTTTATAGAGATCTTTCACATCCTTTGTTAGGGAAATTCTAAATATTTCTTCTTTGGCACTACTGTAAATGGAATAGAGTCCTTGACTGTTTTTTCAGCTTGTCTATTGTTGGTATATATGAAGGCTACCAAATTTTGTGTTGATTTTCTAGCCTGAGACACTACTATATTCCTTGATCATTTATAAGAGTTTTGCAGTAGAGTCCCTGGTGTGTTTCATATATACAATTATATCATCAGCATAGAGTGATAGTTTGATATCTTCAGACCCTATATTGAAACCCTTGATCAACTTTTATTCCCCAATTTTGATGGCTAAAACTTTTATTACCAGGTTTATGAGCAGGGGTAACAATGCGAAAACTATCCTGTTTCCTGATCTGAGTAGAAATGATTTCAATTTAACTCTATTCAATAGATTACTGTCTGTAAGTTTGCTGTAGTTGGCCTCTATCAGTGTAAGAAATGTTCCTTCCATATCAATGTTCTTAAGTGTTCTGATCATGAAGATGTCCTGGATATTATCAAAAGCTTTTTCTACATCAACTGAGAGAATCATATGGCCTTTGTATTTTAATTTATTTATGTGATAAACTATATTTATTGACTTATGTATGTTGAACCTGACTTGGTACCCTACTTTGTTGTGGTGTATAATTTTTTGATGTGTTGGGATCTATTTGTTAGGATTTTGCTGAATATTTTCATATAAATATTCATTAGTGATATTGGCATATAATTTTCTTTCCTTGTTGGTTTTTTTCCTGGTTTTGAGATCAGGGTGATGTTTTCTTCATAGAATGTATTGGGTAGATATATATATATATATATATATATATAAATGTATATATACATTTATATAAATACATGTACTAAACTATATTTATATAGATACATGTATATATACATTTATATATACATGTACATTTATATAGATACATGTATATATACATGTATATAGAATGTATTGGGTAGTGTGTATATATATATATATATATAAATTTGGAAAAGATTAAGTAATATAAATATAGTTCCTCTTTAGGGTTTGGTAGAATTCTGACATGAAAAAATCTGGTCCCGGGCTTTTCTTTTTTGGGAGATTTTGTATAGTTAATGCTAGTTCTGAACTTGATGTAGGTCTATTCAGCATTTCCACTTCTTTTGGTTAAGTCTTGTAAGGTGGCATACTTCCAAGTATTGGTCAATTTCCTTCATATTTTCATATTTCTGAGAATAAAATTTCTTGTAATGTTCATTAAGAATTATTTGAATTTTTAAGGGTCTGTTGTTATTTAGTCATACCATATTGGATTGGTAAAATTAGTGAATTTACTCTTTTTTTCCTAGTTAGGTTGGCCAAAGTTTTGTCTATTTTATAGACTTCTTCAAAAAACAAAGTTTTTAAATTCATTGAACTGTTGTATATTCCCTTTGTTTTCAAATTCATTTAATTATGCTCTTATTTTGGTTATTTTTTTTCTGCTGGATATGAGATTGGAATATTCTTCCTCTTCCAGTTGCTTGAGATATCTCATTAAGTTTTTAATTCTTCCCTTTTTGTTCTCTTGAGGAAGGCTTGCAGTGCTATAAATTTCACTGTTAGGAGTGCCTTAGCAGTATCCCAGAGTTCTGATAATTTGTGTCTTCATTATTGTTTTGTTCCAAAATTTTGATAATTTTTTTTTTCTTAATCTCATCTCTGACCCAGCTATCATTCATCATAATGACATTTCAATTGAAAGTTTATGTATGAATATTTAGATTCCTGTTGTTACTCAGTTCAGCTTTTATTCCACAGTGGTCTGAGAAAATGCAAAGAACAATTTCTATCCTTTTAAATTTGCTGATGTTAGACTTGTGATGTAAGATGTGATCGATCTTGGAGTATGTTCCATGGGCTGAGGAGAAAACATTTATATTCAGTTTTGTTAGGATGAAATGTTCTGTAGATGTCTGTTAAATCCAAATATTGGATGGGTTTAAGTTTAAACCTAAAATTTCTTTGCTCAGCTTTGTATTGGAGGATCTATCCAAGACTACCAGGAGGAGTCTCGAAGTCTCCAACTATAATAGTATTGGAAGAAATCAAGTTGCTCATGCCTGTTAGCATGTCTCTTATAAATTGTGGTCCATTTTTGGTTGGGTGAATATGTATTAATAATTGAAATCTCATCATATTGACTATTACCCTTAACAAATAAAAAGTGACCATCCTTGTCACTGCTTACTTTGGTTTGTTTAAAGACTATTGTATCTGTGAATAAAATTGCAGCACCTGCTTTTTTCTGCTTTCCATTTGAAACATAGTTGACCATCCTTTCACACTGAGTCTATATTTATATTTTAATGTAATATGATATTCTTGTATGTAGCAAATATCTGGTCCTAGTTTTTGTATTCAGTCAGCCAACCTTTGCCTCTTTAGAGGACAATTTAAACCATTCACTTTGATTGAGAATATTGGTAAGCCAGGTAAAATTTTGAGTATC
>CAUYTI010143862.1:0-29731 GCA_963575145.1 Galago senegalensis | reverse complement strand
GCCCGCCACAACGCCCGGCTATTTTTTGGTTGCAGCCGTCATTGTTGTTTGGCGGGTCCGGGCTGGGGATTCGAACCCGCCACCTTAGGTGTACGTGGCTGGCGCCTTAGCCGGTTGAGCTATAGGCGCCGAGCCCAGAATAAACCTCTTTACTAATCCTCAGGGTTCAGGTTTTTCTTTCCATTAACGAAGTCTAAGTGCAAATTCCCTTGTATGGCATTCCAGGCCATTTTGGATCTGCCTCTGGCCTCCACCTGAAATGCATGCTATGCTGCCGTGAAAAGGAACTTGCTTTCCTCCAACATACCAGGCCTCCAGAGTACGTTTCTGCCACCCCCTCAGCATTTGACATCACAGCCATTGCCCTCATCATCACGCTGATGTGGCTTCCCTCAAATCCTCCTGTGCTTTGGAAACACACCACCTCCATCAGTTTTCTACTATGGACACTTCTATACACACCCAAACAGAAGTAATCATTTTCTCATGTGCCCCAGCTGTGCTGAATTTTGAACTCTGACACAAAACTTTCAAATATTTGCTTTTGCCTCTGAAATCCATACCAAGATGTGCACATGAAAAGTCTTATATTTTGTTGCCTGAATTCCTACTTTCTAACACAGTGAATAGCTATTTAAAAATTCTCATTGAATGGATGAAAGTATGACAGTAGCCTTTTATCTGCTTGCTGAAAAATACCCCACTTATAAACTCAGCTGGTTATTCAGAATTATACTGTACTTTGGAATAAACTAGTATAAAGACAAACCTCAAACCATGCTTACTATTGATGACACAATTAGAAAAAAATACCTTTACTTATCATTATTAAATTTGGAAAAGCAGAAACAGTACTGATAGGACAAAGAAATATGAACCTTTAAAGAGCATTTCAGTGAATTCATATTCATAAAATAAACCTGTATCGGGGTCTTTCTCTGTGATGTTATAAAGAGTCCTAATAAGGAAACAGTCTTTCCCTCCTATAATTTTCAGACAGATGGACAGTATAAGCGATGATCAGGTAATTACAATTTAGTAAAAATTAATGTTACTAAGATGTCCTGATTGCTCTCATTATATACTAAAGAAAGTCTTAGAGTCTGCTATGAGAAAGTGAGCCATTGAACAGAGACCTGCAGGAAATGGCAGAAAAAAATAAGTATAAAAATTTTCTAAGAAAAGGGGACACCAAGGGTGAGACCTCTGAGAACAGGGAGAGAAAGACATGTCTGGGACTCAAACTCCGAAAATGGATGGAGTATAGACAGGAGGATATTTTCAGAGGAGCAGGATGGAGACCTAGGCCACAGCACACTGCCTTGCAAGCCATTATCAGTGAAAACTGTGAAAGGTTTTGGACAAAAGGAATACTGGAGTCTTTTCAAGAGAACGCACTATGTTCCTAAAAGAGTCTTCCAGGTTATCTGATTCTATAGGGCTCTGTGCTTTTATCTTTTGGCTAGTCTGCCACTTTGTAGAGATCCAAGTTAATCCATGGAATAGATGAAGGTGCCCATGATTTTGATTCATAAAAATGCACATACATTTTTCCTGTAACCATAGCATTAGTTTCCCTCCTATAAAAACAATGATTCCAAACATTACATTTTTGCCCAATCGTACACAGTTTTCCAACTATTAAAAATTTGCTTCAACATCCTCACTGCCTATCTTTGCCTATCCTTTAAAATTAGGATGGGGCAGCTCAGATTAAGTAAAATCTTTGACATGTTTTGATTTTATATTTGGGTGACAGTTGTAGTTGAACAAAGAGTAAAATGATCAGTTTTATGTGGCGGAGGATGGGTTCGAAAGTGGAAAAGTTTACATGGAAAGACGGAAAGCTACATTAGGAATTGGAAATGAGATGGCCACGGATAAAGGCAGAGACAGCGTGGGTAAGGAGAAGGGAGTGATTTAATAAATGTTAAAGGAACAAAACTGTAGTATAGATACAAGAGGGAAGAATGAAGGAAGGTTCATTCTCTTGTTTCTGAAATGAGAAATTATGTAGATGATGGTTCCAATTACTAAGAGGAAAGCAGGCATGGATGAGAAACAAAATCGTATTTTCAGTAGGATCTTTGTACAGCTGTCCAGGTTATTCAATCAGTATCCAAGGGGCATTTCTTTATTGTTAGTTTATTTTGTCATATATTTTTAAAACACTCCCATGATTTATCCAGCACATACCGCTGAGAATAAAGGCACACACTGAAGATACACAAAATCAGAGTCTTTTGTACTAGACACCAATCTATAAAGTTACCGAGTCCACAGCATGTCATATTTAGAAAGAAAGGATAATATTGGCATTTGGCTGAACGTATTAGAACTGTAGGTTAATAAAACTTGTAAACCCGGAGCGTTCAGAGCCAACACTCAGTACAGCCAACTGACTGTTTCCTCACACACATGCCCATCAGAGAATAAAGAATAAAGACCAGCTGTAGATACGAAATTGTAGAATTTATCAATATTCTTTATATTAATAATAATGTATGAAATGTTTAAAATACTATTTTTCTATTTTAAGAGAACGATAATGTGTTACTGATCTATAATATGCATTATTGTAGCAAATGTTATACTTCATTTGGGTTGCTGTAACAAACTATCTCATACTGGATACTTTATAAACAACAAAAATGCATTACTTGAAGCAGTGGCGGTTGGGAGGTGCAAGATCAAGGCAGCAGCAAATTCAGTGTCTGGGGCAACATGATCTCCTCTTCTGAAGTGACACCTGCTTGCTGTGCCCTTACATGGTAGGAGGGTAAAGAACACCATTTCAATTGTCTTTTATATGGGTAGTTACCCTGTCCTTACGACTTCATCACACCCCAAAGGCCTCCCTGCTTTGTCCGGTTCCAATATGATTGTGGAGGAATACCAATAGTAGACCAGAGTAGGAGAAGAATTAGAATAATCAAAATGGAAAAGAAAATTTGTGCTTTCTAATGGTCACAATTTACAATGTTATAATAAGCCATTTTCAAAATTGTTTAGATTCCTCTGGTAAATAACAGTATACAACTGCACTAGAGTCCATTGTGTGTGTAGGCAACAGTGTCTTAAAAGGATTTTAAATTTTTGAAAGCAGCAAGTCTTGAACTCAATATCATGCCCTCAATGCCTAGCACTTTGGTGAGATAAAGAAGGCACCTAATAAATGTTAACCAATAAAATGAAGCATAATGTACAGCTCCTGCGTTATTAAAAACCACTTCAAGCCATGTTATAAACTTCAGTAGATAAACATTTAAGATGTTAATGTTTTCTTATAACATAAGCATATTTTAGAAAACTAAGAAAAAAATTGAATACATAATCCAAGCATATTACTATGCTCACTGATAAATACGTTAGTTTTAGCAAAAAGCCACTCCCTTTGAATCCTATCTATAAAGTTAATCTGGAGTATGTCATTTTTAAAACTCCCTAGATTTAAGTGCTGGCAATGGTAATGCCAGTTACCTGAATGGGACAGAAAACAGAGAAAGAAACAAGGAAGAAGAAAGACAGGATGAAAAGGCAGGAGGAAGGAAATTAAGGGAGGAAGGAAAGAAAGAAAAGAAATCTATTGTAAAAGAATTCTTTTCTTTACCCAATTAACTATTAAATCATAAGATTTTCAATGTCTGTAATATTTCTGCTGAGAACAGTGAATTCAAGCATAACCATGAGAACAGTTCAAAAATTACTTTCTGGAGTAACTCCAACAGAATAACTTCAAAGTCTCCCTCCTGGATGAAATCCACCAACTAGCAGTTCACAGGTGAGAATATGGAACTCATAGCAGGTGCACGGAAAGCAAACTATATAGTACTCAACATGTCTAAATGGTAAGTCAGCAAGGTAACTGCTCCAGTCCCAGAAAACTAGTGCCTACATTGTATTTGAAGGAAAGAAAGGTAGAATATAATTTAGATTAAATCATTATAAAATAATTTAGTATTTGTTTTCTAAAAATAACCATGGGTATTGATGTTTGTGATGATTAAAGAAGATTACTTAGCCCAGGCCAGTTATTTTGAAATGTTTAGGGGCAAGTGCCCATATAAAAGACACTTGAAATGGTGCTCTTTACCCTTCTACCACGTGAGGAGACAGCACGCAGGTGTCACTTCAGAAAAGGGAGCGAGCTGCACCAGACACTGGACTGGCCGGTGCCTGGATCTTGAACTTCCCAACCTCCAGAACTCTAAGCGATAAATTTCTGTTGTTTATGAATTATCCAACGTAAGGGTAGTCTTACAAAAAATCTTACAAAAGAGAAGAATGAAAATACTACTGAGATTTAAAACTATCATATCTTAAAATGTTATAATTGAAAAGATCTTTGAAATCATCCTGTTTCTACTAGGTTGATTAGTGTCCCCCAATTCATGTTCCCCTCAGAATGTGATTTTATTTTGAAAAGGGTCATTGCAGATCTAATTACTCAATTAAGACCAAGTAGTACTGAAGTAAGGTGGGTGCCCATCCAGTGATTTGTGTTTTTATAAGGAAAGAAAGCAAAGACATAAAAACATATAAGTAATGCACCAGGTGAGGATGGAGGGAGAGACAGTGATGTGTGTACAAGCCAAGGACACCAAGCAAGAACCAGAAGCTGGGGAACCAGCCCTGGGGAACTGGTACACTGCCCAGACCCTTGATTGTGTAGAAGAGGGGATTGAGATCTGGAGAGAGTAAATAATTTGTTCAAGTTTATATAATTATTATTAGAACCCGATTAGAAATGGTTGTCTACCAAGTGGGTAAACTGTTCATGATTTATTAGACTCACTGCAACTAAGACTATATTGAACTAAAAGCAAAGTGAGAGGAACCATTACATCAAAATTTATTTCCTTTCACATCCAACTTAAATAATTATAATTTCACCCTTGCAAGGTAGCATAGGATATCGGTAGGAACATGGGCTCTGGGGCTAGAAACTGTTTACTTCAGTTTTCTCTCTGTGAAAACAAGTATACTCACCAGACAGAACAGGCATAAGGATTAAATTAGATACTATTTGCATGCAAAATAGTGAATGGCACACTGAGAAGATTCCATGACTGCTGGCTGTTTCATTTCTAAAAATGTTTACTCATTGCAGCTAAACATTTTAAAATAACTGAACTGGGTTAAGTAATCTTATTTAATCATCACAAACATTATGATGAAATTAAAAGCACATGATATCTTATATGGAAACAAATACCTTACCAAAGAAAAGACCCCAAGACTATGTCAATAACATTTTATCAAATGTAAAAATGTAAAAGTATCTTGGACTAATTTAAGATACAGGGTCCAGCCTTAAGTGTGATAAATTATTCTTGATAATTTCTTTTTATTTATTAAGAAGTTATGTTACCAATGGTTTAGCAGTAAGTTGAGATCTTTTAAAAAATAAACTGAAATTACAACTGAATTTAGGTTACTAAATACACTCCCAGTTTACTAAAATTCATCAAAAGTCAAGTTAGATTTAGTCTATTCTCCTAATTTTTCCTTCCTAATTTTATCTGTGCATTTTTGTTTTCTAAGGCTATAGAGAATGAGATGGGTACAGGCAGAAAAAAACACAATTGTTTCTCATTTATTTCCAGTGCTTAAAATTTATAATCACAAAATACATTACCAACTGCATAAACATCTTAATGGATCAAATGATTTATAATATACTTAAACCAAAACTAACTTCTGAGGTTTAAGAAAAGAAATTTTTAAAGGAAATATTTAGTATCTTGGGCATTTACAGGAGATTTTACTTAAAATAATTTAATCAATTTGGAGCCCACCACTGAAGTTCAGAATTTTAAATGCCCTACCTTTCTGATACTTCATTTTCCTAAAGTAAGAAATTTCTGGCATTTACAACTTACAAAATGTGCTTGACATGGAAAATAACAATATAATTATTTTTAATGTTCCTTGAGACATTCTAATCGGGACCATTATATATTATTAAGCTTGATTAAAGAAAAGATTTATGAGAGCAAAAAAAGGTTTTAGAGAGCGAATATTTATATTACTAATTAATATTAGTTACCTATAAACTTACAATAAATTGTTAATTTTCAGAGCTACTCTTAGTAAAACCACGGCAGCTCACACAACTTACTAGTTACACAAATTTGGGCTCGTAGTATTCTCTCCAACCCTCAGCCCCCTGATTCGTAACAACAGGTGTGGGAAACCCAGATACCTCAAAGTGCTAGAAAGAATAAAATGATTCAAGAAACAGCAGCAGCAGCAGCACAGTGTCCATTATACAGTAAGTGCTCAGGACAGGGTATTTATAATCTATATATCAGCTTTTTTCTCCACTTTGTGACAAATTAATCATTCTGAAGCTGAATGTTACAGTCTAGACATGCTTTACCTTTCTCCTCCTCAGGCTCTACTAGAGCTACTTGTGCAAGGTTCCAGATCATTCCTTACAATAGAAGATGAAAATAAAACACATATTAATTTACTTCAGTGAGTTTTGTTGATGTGACACTGTCTACCCAAGCAAAACACTCTGCTCTTTATTTTCTCCTCATTCTACTTCCATTCTCCCACCTCCCCTCTTTCCTTTAAATATGAGTATTAGCTTATCAATCTTTGCCTGGTTTCCAAGCCTCAGGTCAATGGAGCGCCTTTTTACCTAATGCTCCTTTTTAAAGGAATCTAAATATTTTGCTTATTTGCTCCTTTGATCTTACATAAAATTGATCTGCCCTGTTTTAAACCTAATTTTCCAAAATAAAAACAGATGCATAAATCTGACCAGTCTTGTCTTTTCTCATTAATACAAACTCTAAGATAACCCCACCATTCCAAGGTTCCTGATCTACATTCCGTGCATTTCTTTTTATTCGAGTAAAGAACGATGTCCACAACAAAGTTCCCCTCTTCTTTCTCTGCTTTTTGAATGAATAAAATCATAGGACGTCAAGACACATAGTTATTTGCCAACTGACCTACTTTAAGTAGAATGAGTTTCAAAAAAGGTGTTTACATTGTTGAAGTCCCTAAAACTCTTTACTGGGTCTTCTTGCAAAAAAGCACCGGCCACATACTCAATCTTACTAATTATTATGTGGTACATCCCCCTCGCAAAACATTTGTCTCTTTTTCAGCCTTTCTTACTTGTTTCAACTACACAAATACCCTAAAATCCAATACATTATTCATTTGAATTTTACAGTTATCAAGATTTTATTCACTAGTGGTGATATTATTTCCTTAATTTTATGATCTAATAAACACACACACACATTTAGAACAAGGCCCCCTGTTTGGCTCCTTGGGTGTTCGTGTGAAAAGTTCAGCCTGGTACAAGGAATCGGTATCCTAGACCAACTTCAATTCAGAATTAATTAGTTACTGTATAATCCTGATAAAATATATTATGTTTATATAATATTCCTTCTGTTTATTCAATTTACATAGGAAGGGACAAAAATAATTTTTCTGGTCTTGTCCTTTTTATGCATTAAATTTCCTTCCCAGGACCACCATCTTATTTTAAGTACCCACTATAAATCCTTAGTAGGGCCAAGAATTAAAATCACCCAGTAGGTGATCTGCTATGCTGTGAGGCATATTGATTATACTGAAAGGGGGAAAATTTAATGATATTTCCTTCAGTGAATAAAAATGAGTCTTTTGAATTAAAAAAAATGAGTCTCCAGTGACTGTTGTTAATAATATTGAAAGAGCCCTGCATTCATTTTCAAACTCCACCCATGTTTTATTTGAATGTCTTCCTAAGAAACAGAGCTCCTATTCATTTTATTAACATGAATTTTGTGTATGAAATTAGGGCAAAATAGAGTCATTCATCTCCTACCCTGCATTCACCACCAAATTTATAATATAAATTAGTAGCATAAATAACAGTAATATCTACAAGTAAAGATAATCTCTGTAAATAAAGTAAACTAGGAGTGAAAAAAATAAAGAGAAAATTCACACAAATGCTCATTAATCCTTTCTCAAATTCTTTACAAAATACAAGAGAGGATTTATCAGATCATTTCCAATTATGAATCTGTCAGCCACTAAACAATTTCTAGGCATTTGAATAAACGTCTGCTGAGGAAATGTGAAAGTGGATTGTTATGTGGGTGGCCCGTTGTATAACACTTTAGAAATTTATATTGCACTATTATAATAAAAAGCCATAAAAATGTCTGTGGGATTAACATAGTTAGGGTTGTAGGAGTTTCCCTGAAACTCGATGTATTCGTGTATATTGTAGGCATCCTACTTATTTTTTAACAAAGCACTATAAATGTTCCACAGAGGTTATCTTAACATTCCTACCACATGAAATAACTGTATATTTGTTACAAAATCCAACAAGACTATTCTGCCTGTTTACTGTGTGCATAGCATTGTACCACATTATGAAGGAAATCACAAAATATAACAATAATATAACTAAATAAGAACTAATACAGTTCCCAGTGTGGAATAATTCAACTTCTAGCAAGTTGTTATATTTAAAATACTCAGCCAGTTGCACCCATGTTATTTGAAGCAGGCAGGCCCCAAACACACACACACATTTAGAACAAGGCCCCCTGTTTGGCTCCTTGGGTGTTCGTGTGAAAAGTTCAGCCTGGGACAAGGAATCGGTATCCTGGACCAACCTCAATTCAGAATGTCAGGTGATGCAAAGTTTAGAAGTAAGTTTAGAACATAGGAAGGAACACACATGAAGATCAAATAGTGACTCAACAGGAGTCCCAGATCAAAAGTTAGCAAACCTAGGTTTCTTACGGGGCCAAACAATTTTTATAACCATCTACTGAAAATATTGTAAATGATAATATTATTTTAATAATCATATAATAACACTGTAAAGGACCAAATTTGTTGGATTCTAGCATGTAGAATTTTTAAATTGTTTTTAAAAATTCAACAAATCAAGGGCATTACCAAACACTGTTTTAAAATAGGTTATTAAAATTCAAGTCTAATGATGGCTGTAGCTGACAAAGTAGGGCTTTCATTGTGGATTTCATATTCATTTATTCAACTGATAGCTATTGAATATTTCTGTTACATGTGTTTCAGATAATGTTCTAGAACTAGAGATATAACAGTGAATAAGATATTACAGGTGAAAAACAGCTAAACTACTAAAATATGCAATATTGCAAGCAGTGATGAATGTTGTGGATATTAATTAAGCAAATATATTCACAAACAACAAACTGCCTTTGTATTGCATTGGACCAAGAATGAATGCTTTCATATTTTTTTAAAAAAGTGACAAGGGCCTACTAAAAAAATAAGAAAATGATATATACTATCACTCAGCAATAGTCTTAAAAATAAAATACTTTATAATAGGAATAGCTTTTACATAAATATTACAAAAATACATTCAAAAATCCTTTATACATGTGTTGTTGCTGCTAGAATGAAGAGCTTTATTTTCCTAGGAAAGAAGATATGCACTTGATATTTTTTTTCTCAAAATAATAGCCTTAGAAATTAAATCTAGGGGAGAAAGACTATTATAGAGACTTTAATTATCCTTGGCTGTATCTAATATGGAAATAATCATTCAGGTGGTCAATAAGGCTTATCCCACAGTCTGAGTATGAATGAGAATAAGTTAAATGAACGGAGAGGAGGCTGGATAAGGGGAAAGTCAGAGACGTCAGGAAGAGCACGAACACATGTGCCAGGTGCCTGGGTCTCTCCTCCAGATCGGGGCTGAGTTGGCATCTATGCTAGATGACGAAATGAAAATTAAGTTGACATCCTCCGTTATGCTGAGAGCCTAAAAGGAGATTATTTTCTGGGGTGAGGAAAGGAAGGTGACATTAAGGTTTACTAGGGTCAACCTTTAAGAGTAAAGCCATGACAGAAGAGAGCTGATATCCTTCTATGAAAAGGGGAAATCACTGGGGATTCGTGCCACCAGGGGAAAGGCCATGGAGGCAACGAGGGGAAGGCAGCCACCTGCACACCACGGAGACCGGCCTCAGGAGAAGCCAAATGCCAGCCCTCGCTCTCGGACTTTGAGCCTCCAGTACTGTGAGAAAATAAATTTCTGTTGCTTAAAGCCCCCCAGTTGGTGGTATTTTGTTATTGCAGCCCTAACAAATAAACATGATATTAAAGAAGAAAAGACAGAAGAAGGAAGACAGTGAAACTCCCCAGACCTCTATACAAAGCTTTCCTGAATTACCATAACATGTAAATCCAGGATACGATTGATTCTGCTGAAGTGTTAAAGCAAATATGAAACAGGAATTGTAAAGGACTTTTAATATACTATGATTATTAAATATGTTTGTAATTTTATTGTCTCCAATCAGCTGTACAGGCAGATTTATAGTAGTAACAGATTGCAGAGAGTGTTTAAGATCTTTTTTGTAGCAAATGGAAATAAAACCATAATATCCCAGTGAGAAACAAAAATACTCTCATATCAGGGTTTCTTTGAAAAAAAGAATCGATTCAGTGTGTTATGTTATAAAGAATACTAAACTTTGTTTTTTGTAATCATTAGAGGCACCTTGTCCCATACATTCATTATTTCATGTATTAGTAAGTAATGAAAAAAGCTACAGGAGCATTCATATGGACACTGGTTTAATATTTATGTTTTGGACACATTACTGCTTTAAAATTTTATATAGTCAAATATACCCATATTTTTAGTCTTGCATGATTTCTATGCATAGAAATTCTTTACTATCTAAAAATAGTTAAATATTATTTGTATTTTCTTCTAATATATAGAGAGTTTGATTTTTATCTTTAACTCTTCCATCTTTTTGGAATTATTATTTTTTGCCTGCTGGTGTAAAGGACACATTTACAATTTTTTCTCCAAAACGAGCTTTTTCAGACAGTAGCTGTAATCAGCAACATGTATGTATAACTCCTTGTTAATCAGTCTAGCAGCTCTTATCTTCTAGACATGAGAATGGCACCCACAAAACCTCTTTAACTCTAGCGCAGTTAACAGAGGGCTTACATATCATGCTGTAGAGAAGAAAAGAACTCCGCTAGAGAGAGCAACAGCAAAGCCAGCACAGCAACACAGAAGGCATTCCCGAGGAACAGAGGAAAAATATTTTGCAAAGAATATGCTCCCTTGCTAATACTTTATCAAGTTATGACCAAGAACCTGGATATCCAACATTATAGATTCTAGGATCACTGATCATCAAGCCATTAAGGCCTGATATGCTGAGAATTATCTGGCATGGGTATTAAAATCTCTTGGACCACAAATGTCATTCCAAACAGAATAGGGCCCGTGCAACACAAAAGATAGTACAAAAACTCTGAGAAAGTGGGATCCTTGGGCATGTGCCTCAGACACACCTGTCAAAGATATTCATTAATTTCTTATTTTCTAGGTACATAATGTCAGCCCAGTAGAAAAAAATTTATAATCATCTTTATTCAATAATGTCTGAATGAATCAAATATAATTTTTGTTTCACCACTTGATTTCTCAGTTAAATTTTCTGTGTTCTATAAAAATCCTAAATCAAACAACTGCTCTGGTTAATTTTTAAAATATATTTAATATTTTAGTTTGGGTGAACTCTATTGATTTCAGCAATTCTCATGTGTAAATTTGCCTAAAGTCTATCAATTGCTTCCCATTCATTGCTCACAGGATTTAAACCCAAGGTACTTGACCTTGATCTAAGGCCCTTGCCTTTTTGTCTTTAAATGCACTGTCAAAATTATGCAGACATGCTGAATTCCTAAAATCATTAAACCCAAACTATCACATACAATATCATCTCTCACATACAACATCTAATCCCCCTGCCTTCTGCTCACCATCGTAGGTCCTTCTTTATAAACGCAATTTCCTAAAGTTTCAGTTGCATTGTGACTTCACCCAGCAAGGCTTTCCAGTTGTCCTAACTGGGGTAAAAGAACCTTCTGTGTCTTGTGTTTTCCTATATTCTATCTATGATAACAGGCATACATATGTGTGTGTGTATGCACATAAATAAACACAGTCAATAAATATCATTGAATAAATTAACCAGTAACAAGGTACGCTAAAAAGTTATTGGATATCCAAAATGCTCAGATTAGGTCAACAGGCCTCAAGAGAATGGACCATAAGGTATTCTCATTTGCATCCATTATATGGTATATACCAGATACAATATGATCTTGCCTTGCCATCTTAATTGGTATGTTAGCTCTATACAAAACAGCCATTTTTAACTGGGTAAACTATCAAGGTAGATATTAACTACTATTGTTACTTCTTCCCAATATTCTCAAATTATAAAATAATCTCACCATATACATAATGTTTTTTAGGTAGAATTGTGTCATTTGTCTTTTACATGTAAGACTCTGTATATTTTTAGTGTCCTCAAGTGGTAAGACCTCAGATTGAGTTTAAATATTATACTTGTTTTATTTTTCATCAATCTTTAATAAATATTGAGTTTATCTGGGCATTTTGATAGGCACCTATGGTCCCAGCTACTCGGGAGGCTGAGGCAAGAGAGCTGGAGGTTGCTGTGAGCTGGGCTACCACAGCACTCTACTCAGGGCGACAAAGTGAGACTCTGTCTCTTAAAAAAAATAAAATAAAATAAAAATAAATAAATATTGAGTAAATAAGAGTGATGTTGCCATAATTAACTAGAGAAATCACACTAGAAATTAAAAGTACTTTTCAAGTCTGACTGGTTTTCCCCCTGCTATGATCATACTTTCTTTGTAAAAAAGAAAAGCATTTGAAAATATTTAACACTGTTTTAAAAAATATTTCCTTGATACTACCATCTTTTAAAAAAATCAGAATATTTATAGAAGAACACATATTTTGGTTACATAATTTGCTTTTGTACACTTTAAGTCAAAATTATAAGTGTGCCCTTCACTCAGAATACGCGCATTGCATCGTTAGCTGTGAATTTACCCTAACCCATCCCAACTACTTAATTTTTTAAAGTTTTTCTTTCATATACATACTTGAGAGTTGATCAATAGGTTCCATTTAAGTATTGAGTACATGTGGTGTTTATTTTTCCATTCTTGGACACTAAACCACCATTGTTCATGGCTGAATGGTATTCCACAGTGTAATATACCATAATTTATCAATCCATTCATGTATTGATTGGCAGATTGGCTGTATGCACAACTGTATGATTGTGCTGCTATAAACATTTCAGTGCAGGTATCTTGTTTATAATTTTTTTTCCTTACTAGTGGGACTGTTGGATCAAAAGGTAAGCTTAATTGATTTTAGTTCTTTATAGTATCTCCATACTACCTTCCATAGAGGCTGTACTAGATACGACCATCTTTTATGGGTGAATCCTGATTATTCAGGCACCAGTAGTGTGCTCACTCATTTTGCTGTAAGAATTTGTACAGAAAAAAAAAAAAATTCACACAGTTTGCTCATCAGTAATTTATCTTTAAATGCCAGTGCCTAACAGAAGGATGTCCCCATGACAACCTTTATGTTAATATATGTTCAATTTTAATCACTATCTAGAACATAAATGCCTTGCAAAAACTAAGATTGACTTTGGATGCCAGAAAAGACCGGAAGAGGTTCTCACTGCTTTTGAGACATGGACAAAACTATCCTTCTGAGGTTTTGCTGCTTGATTCTTAACGCTTTGGTAAGGATCAAGTATCACTGTGAGGGCTAAACGTTTGTGATACCTCCCTGGACGGTCTTTACCTACGAAGGGATGGGTGACAGAAATAGAAACACAAGATCTACAGCGTGCAGTCTGACAGACTGAACACACGCAGTGAAGACAGGGTTGGGTGATACGTCTGGAATCTTAGTCTGACCGACTGAACACACGCAGTGAAGACAGGGTTGGGTGATACGTCTGGAATCTTGCAAGTGAATCCTCTATTTGCTGCATTAACTGCAAATGTAGTTAGGTCTATCAAGGAGGTTATGAATCATAATTCATTCCTTCCTGTTCAAACATCTTAAAATTCATAGGCAATATGAGAAACACTGATTCATTCCATATCAGACAAACTTCAACTTCTATTATGATTTCTCTCTTAAACATTCTCTAAGCTCTCTGGTAACATTCACTTGTAGAAAATAAATACATTGAAATTATTACTAAAGCAAATGACTTACCCAAATATAAACCTCTGACTTCTCAAAAAATAAATACATAAAAATTCCAGACAGTTGAATATATGAAAAGATTTAAAATGTCTACAAAATATCACAAAATGAAATACCATTTCAATGCCTGATAAACTGCCAAACTGTAAAATTAAAATGAGGTAGTTTTACACTGGGGAGCAATATCCAACCAGTTTGCAAATAAGTGCACACTAGTGAGGATTTGTTTTTTAAGATTTAGCAGAATTATTTCTGCCTGAAAAATTATTTCTTGATAAATCGGTTTAAAAAATGCATGCTTATATTTGCTTCTTGGCATGAAGTCCAAGCCTATTTCTTGATAGACTAACACACCATCTATGGATTGGACTGTACGTGAAGAACCTAGACCAATATATCCCATTAAATTTTCCCAAACTCTACATTGTCAAATATTCAGGTCAGTGTAATACAGAGAAGTTTAATTAAACGTGAATTTTATCAGCAAACATCCATACTATCATCAGGCAATCAAATGTTTCATAATCTGATGGCCCATAGTCCACGTGGCCAGTGGTAGTGGTGTTGGTAGAGGGTGTGTGTGTGTGTGTGAGAGAGAGATTATATATACTAATGAACATATTCATATGCATGTTATTTTAAGAATACTCCATGCATATAAAATAGTTGTATTTCGTATAATTAGTGTTTATGTTTATGCCAACATAATCATTTTAATAAGTAACATAATTAACTGTTTGATATAATAACGTAGTTTCAGCAAAAATATGTTGATGTTGTGAAACAATAAATTGAGACATATCTATAATAAATAATAAATTCCACAACATAAATGCTCATAAACAATATCAACCACTCCTTTGAAGATATTCTTTCATTGAAATCCATTGGAGCAATGTTGACAACTTCATTCATAATTCTATGTTTATATAATGTTAATTCATTAATAATTTTCCCAATCTCAGCTTCCTCATGCACATATATAAATTGCTTGCCATTTAGGTATGTTCTCTCTTGCTTGTTCTCTTTTCCTCTCTCCTTCTCTTTTTCTCTCTCTTTCACTGAAGACTGTATGTAACCTGAGGCATAATTGAGCGCCAGGAACAGCCACGTTGGCTGCTTTATCTATATTTCCTTGGTTAATCCTCAGTATAACAAAAAATGGCTTCTTACCTAATCTATTCGTTATTCCATTTCCTCCTTAAAATCTAAACATTATGAACGAGTTTACAGATTCTACCATTCACAAGATTAGTTTGCACATACACACAAATGCTTGTGTTTAAACAGAATGCAATATGTGAAGCTTAAAAATACCTAAGAGTATCTGACAGGTTTCAGGAAAAGTGGCTCATGTCCATAACCTCAGCACTTTGGGAAGCCTGGGGAATAGGATTGCTTTAGGCCAAGAGTTAAAGACCAGCCTGGGCAAGAGTGACACATTGTCTCTACAAAATTTAAAAAAAAAAAATTATCCAGGCACAGTGGCACCCACCTTTAGTCTATTAGGCAGGTTGAGGCAGAAGGACCACCTGAGCCTAGAGCTTGAGGTTGCCGTGAGCTATGTTTATACTAGTGCACTCTAGTTTAGGCCAGGGGACAGAATGAGACCATGTCTCAAAAAAAAAAGAAAAAGAAAATTAGAAATAACTTTTCACCTGGAATTAGTATACACTTCATTAGATTAAATTTTTTTTTTTGAAATGTGCAAGAGGATTTGTTTTCTTGTCTAGGTATAAAATGTCATGAGTTCTTTGAAGTAAGGTCTCTGTAATAAAAGTTGAGTCAATCTCATAGCTCTGTCTTGATAAACCAATCACAAGTTTAGTTGTATAATTTCTTTGAAAATGATTGTATAACCATGGTACCTTTGGGGTGGTCATAAAGATTAAATGAGACATACATAATTTATTTATTATGTATTATACTGTGACACACTATATAATCTTTTTTTTGTTAAAACAAACACAAGTGGGTGGCGCCTGTGGCTCAAAGGAGTGGAGCACCAGTACCATATGCTGGAGGTGGTGGGTTCAAACCCAGCACCAGCCACAAACTGCAAAAAGAACACAAGAAAGTATTATAAATAATTTCTGCATTTCTGTGATTATTTTTACATCATTTTTCTTGGCTCAGTGGGGAAAGAAATAACAATGCCAGTATTATTCAAATTGATATTTAATCATTTAAAAAAAACGTTTATGAGGAAAGTATTTAGTCCTATTCCATATTTTTATTATTTCCTAGAATATTTTTATTTTAATCAAACCAGGACAAAACTCTCAGTAAAGGCATACTTAGATTTTTTGAGGGGTATTTAATAACTGATAGTTTCTTCTTTTCCGACCAATAGCAAACTTTAATAAATAGGAAAATTAGTTTTTCCCATATAACTCTATGGCTTCCTTTTATCTGATTTTATTGACTGTCTTAATTAAAGTGACAGAATATATTAGCAATTGATTTTGTGATAAAATCAGTAATTATAATTAATTAGTTTTAAAATCATTACCATCACTCAATTTTCTACCAGTTCTCAGTTTTGCATTTTTAGAATTCACACTCTGGGAACATGAGATAAAACACAGTAGCATGACTTCCTTTGACTAGACGGGTATGAAGAATATCCTCATTTTCCCTGTTTTTTTTAGTGGTGTCCTGAGTAAGTCTTAAAAAGTTCCCAACAGTTTGGACTCTTGAGCTATATTAATTTCAATTAGCTACAACATCTTGAACTAAGAGCAATGTTAACCCATTAGCTAAAGTTAAGCAACTGAATAAAAAAATCCCTATTAAGTCTTTAAAAAAATAAAGTTAAGCAATTGGATATAGAATAGGTAAATGGAAATAAACACCTATAAAAGCAGCATGCACATAGAAACTCCATATGTTTATTTCTTTGTACATTAAGTTCATTTATACTTTAAATTAATTTTAGCTATAAATGCTGTATTTTGTTTTAATTTCTTTTGCTACTATCTAATTTTTATGTTTTATAAATTGGTTTCCTTTTTTTCAATTTCCTAATATTTTAAGGTTAAAACCATCTTACATGTTCATTTTACTACAGAATAATATTTCTTTACCTAGTTTCATTTGATGGTCAGGAATAGCTCAATCAATAATTCAGGTCTGTCTTTTTTTTTTTTTTTTTCCAGACAGAGTCTCACTCTGTTCCCTCCAAACTAGAGGGTCCTATGGTCTCATAATTCACAGTAACCTCAAACTCCTGGGCTTAAGCAAGTCTCTTCCTTCAGTCTCCTAAGTACCTGGGACTACAGGCTCCAGCCACAACACCTGGATAGTTTTTTCTATGTTTAGTAGAGATGGCATCTTGCTATCAAGTTTAGTCTCAAATTCTGAGGCCAAGCAAACCACCCACCTGGCCTCCCAGAGTGCTAGGATTACAGACATGAGCCACCTCACCCAAAGTTGAATATGCTATAACAGTGTCTCTAATTATAGTGGCAACTAATAGAACACTTAAGTTATTTAATAATTCATTTCTAGAATATACTGTTACTGTTTCTAAACTTTATAATATTATCTGAAAAGGAAGACTTTCTAACTTCCCTTTTTAAAATTAATAAATTTATTAACACTACCATTTACCATTCATATTTTTCATGTTAATAGGAAAACAAATATATCAAATATATATTACTATATATCCATCAATGTTATCTCTGACAAATTTTGAGTGGCAAGACAGAGCCTCAGATCATACAGCCTAAAGATTATTACATTGACGTTAAATATCAATAGCCAGTTATTTAACATTGACCTAATATGAGCCAGTTCATATTAACATTGAAATGAAGAACTCAAAATCACACAAATTTTCCTATACTAGACAGAGATTTTCAAGTTTAAGAATGTTTTTGCAATTTTAATTGGCTGCTACGTAAGAAGATTTCTCCTCTTGGTTGCTATAGAAGTTGGTCTGACACTAAAAGAGTGTAAGGCCAGACAGGACAGGGGCTGAACAAAAAAAAAAGAAGGGGGAGCTATGTATTCTCTCTTTTAGCCAGCACTGGCCCTCCACATTGTGGAAAAAAACAGTCAGAATTAAAACTAATTCTGAACTAAGAGCTTATAGCTAAACAAAGTGAATGTTCCAGTGAAATTTAGTTTAAGGACAGAAACAGTCCTTCCAAGGCTAAAATTGAAATTGACTGAAACGCTATCTTGAGAACAATTCATAAAACCATGACAACATGGTTAACAGGGTCAGAAAAAATCCACCAAAAGTTATTTATAGACACAATTACATATGTATTGATTTGCTACAAGGAAATAAACTTTATGCAGTATCAACTCTGGACATTAGGAAGAACAGAAAATTTACATTAGTCCTAAATGTAAAGGAAAAGTAGTAAATTATGTCCAACACCAAGCTCCTGTTCTCATTTAAAGAAAAATAAATATTTAGAATCTCTCATTTTTACAGAGTATGTTTCAGTGGAATATAAATATCACAAACACAATTGTTGAAACTGGCTTATTTAGTATTTTTATATGAAATGTAGATCTCAAACATATAAATTTTGTTTTAAATGTGCCCTAAATATTGGATTCTTTTTAATATTTGGGTTTTTGAATATTAATTTAAATATTTACATGTACCCTACCAGACCTTAAGAGTTATTAACATGTTTCATGGGTCTATGACACTTGGGCTTTTAAATTGTGGTATATGCACTCTGTGGAATATTATGCAGGCTTTTAAAAAGATGGAGACTTTACCTCCTTTATGTTTACATGGATGGAGCTGGAACATGTTCTTCCTAGTAAAGTTTTATCTTAAGAATGGAAGAAAAAGTATTCAATGTACTCAGTACTTTTATGAAACCAATTTATAATTACTCATATTTTCTTATGAAAGATAGATCACAAATATAGCCTAGGATGAAGGAGAGAAATGGAGGGAGATGGGAGGGGAGGGGGCAGGTTTGATAGAGGGTAAACGGCAGGACCACACCTATGGAACATATTGCAAGAGCACAAGTCAAATCTATCAAGAATAGAACATAAATGTCTTAACATAATAACTAAGTAAAGGAGATGAAAGCTATGTTGATTAGTTTGATGTAAGCACTCCAAATTATATAAATAATCAACACTTTGTACCCCCACAAATGCATAAATATATTCATGATCTATGTGTATGTGTATATGACTTAATTAAAAAAAATGTTTCCTTAAATAATTGTTTTCAGGCTATTATTTAAATTCTAGATATAGGCAGTGGTTATTGAAGAAAAGAGTTGTTGCTATACTCTGTAGCAATGGAATACAGCCCTAAACTTTAAATTTCTTAAAGTTGCTGTATCTTTTTATTGCTCCATAAGGTCTCCGATTACTATATATTTCCCAAATTTGTGAGAATTCTGCATTTTCTATCTCAGATTTGAATGGTTTTATATGGTATTACATTTGCTCCATGAGAACAATGTTTATTTTCTGTGGCCATTAATCAGTGTCACTTGTGCTAAAAGGCTATGCAAGGATTTCTACCTAATAGCCAAGGAAACTATATTTATTGGTTGGGAAATCCTTAGCTACAGCTACTAAACTACCATTAGTGAAATCCTTAACAGCTCATTACCACAGTTAGATGTGCTGCATGCAGCATAGCTTGAATGAGAACCACATTCACAAAAAAAAAAAAAAGTCATTTGTTTATTCTGCCCTGCCAGACCGCAGCCCAGAAGAAGCAGCTCCAAAGGGATGGCAAGAAGAAAAATATGAGGAGATGAAATAGCATCTCTTTTCTTAATATGAAGGAAAATTTATGAAGCATTTAAAATAATATGTACAATTTTCTTCATCCAGGAGTGATAACCTCAGAAAGAATTACACTAAAAATTTACGATAAAGAAGTAAATAAAATAAATTTAGTCTCATAATAATGGCATGATCATTATACAACACATGATTGGTAGGATTGAGAGTTTGCTAAAGTTTCGTTAAATATTTATGTATCAGTTATTTGGGTGTTATTAAGCAGATGCTAGTAAAATAAAATCAATGTGATCCAGAAGAATGCTGCATTGAAAAGACAGACTGAGAACAATGTTCTTCTCTCTCCTACTCCTGGTTCCCATTAAATGGCCCCAAAATGATTCCAATATAAATAAATAAATCCAAGATAAGGCTGATATCAGCAAAGCAAAATATACAGGATGTCCATAAAGTCCATCTACAATTATCTATTTTAAATTGCACATGACCTTTATGGACCCCCTGTATAGAATGGTTCTAGAAACTAAAGTAGCTGGAATGAACTCTAATGTGAGACCAGGGAAGCCAGATGTAGAGCACATGTGAGGAAGGGTTCTGAGTAGCAGTGGTTAGGGTTGCTACAAAATGGGTCAGCTGATATAAGAAACAGAGGTTACTGCAAAGAGTTTCTTCAGGAGGATTAATTATACTCTACTTGAAGCCAATTATAGCCTTGTCCTTTTCACTCTCTTCTAGACCTATACACTTGTGATGGGCAGAGGGCAATGACCAATCTTCTCCCAAGATAAAACTCTAAAGCAAACCATAGCAAAACTAAACTCTAAAAGCAAAACAAACAAGGCTGGGTGTGGTAGCTCACACCTGTAATCCTAGCACTCTGGGAGCATGAGCTCAGGAGTTCTAGACCAGCCTCAAAATGAGTGAGACCAGTCTCTAAAAATAGCCAGCCATTGTTGTGGGCACCTGTAGTTCCAGCTACTAGGGAGGCTGAGGCAGGAGGATCATATAAGCCCAATGGTTTGAGGTTGCTGTGAGCCACAGCACTCTACCAAGGGCAACAGAGTTAGACTCTGTCTCAAAAAATAAATAGATAAATAAATAATAAAAACAAAATAAACAGATATTAGCATAAATATTTGTGAAAAGACAAGCACACACACAAAAAAGAATTGACATCAAAAGAAACTGAGATGGTAATCAAAATACAAAGAACTTTAAAATAAACATAATAAATTACCTTGGACAGAGTCAAGAAAACATTAAGAGAATATTGGTTGCATTTCCATAAGGCAGTAAGAGTTTGTTGTAAAAAATATAAAAGTCTTATAAATTTAAGAAATGAATATCAGAACAAAAATCTCAGTTGATCATATAAATGTCAAAAAGAAAAAAAATGCAGCTAAAAATGACTAGGAAAATACCAGGTATCTCAGTGTTATGGGACAAGTCAAAAAGAGAATATTAAACAGAGAGATAGAGCTGATAGAACCATAAGCAATAATAGGCCTTCTAACAGAGAAAACTAAGAACGGGAAGAGCATGACATTAAAAAAAAGAAATCTAGAACTGAAAACATTAGTTTCATTTGTTCATTTTGTAGAATATTTCTCATTGCCATAACTCATCTTGTACAAAATGAAAGAAAAAGAGCTACAGTTACATTTAGCAGATTGAGGTTATAAGACACTAAAATGTAAAAAGAAAAATTCTAACCCCTTAAAGAGACTAATGATAATGACAAAAAGTAACATGCCAAAAAATACACCACTTAAAACTGATAAAGTTTATTGTATATATTGCACTGTGCTAAGTAATGTAATACTTAATTTTATGTAATGATTACAGCATCATCTCATGCTTCCCATTTTACTGATGAAAAACTAAGAGAAATGACTGACTAATTTCATCAAAGTCATTAGCAAAAAACGTTGTAGAACTAAAATTTGAACATAAGCAGGCTAAACCTAGAGCTCACGTCTTTAGCCATTATTATGTTAGTTACTAATACAGGAATATGTTCAAGATTGTTATCAGATTTATTAATGACAGTTTCTGATATTGAAATATAGAGGAACAATATTGGCAAAAGCAGGAAATGATTTTCCCCAAATCTTAAACCTAAACTAAATAATACTACATATTCAAATAAGATATCAATATAAGGAAAGTTTATCCTTCTATCCTTAAAAAATCCTTTATTGGGGAGGGGTAGGTTATAAAGTATAACTTCCAGGGAAAAAAATGTATATTTATATATATTATATATATATAATCATGTATGATTTTTAGATTTATATATATGTATATTTATATCTATATAATCATGTACGATTTTTAGAAAGAAGAAACAAATGAAACTTTTAAGTCAAAATAATTGCAATGTAGCTGTGAAACAAAATATAAAACTAATGTCTCAAATGGAAGGGCTATGTGGTTGACAAGACAGAGGAAGGAAACCTTCACCTTTTATTCTAAGTTCTTATGTATTTTCTTACAAGAAGCACTTTTTTCTGTGATAAAGACCATACAGATTTGTTTTTCAAGTTAGTAGGCAAATGAGCTGATAAGGTTCTTTAAACTTGCTTAAAGGAGAACAACATAGCACTGAAGGAAAAACCCAAGGCTAGATCCTATAAATAGAACCAGGCTTTGGAATTAATAAATTACAGTGTTGAAAGAAGATACAACACGTTGTTTTAATGGATATGGAGCTAAATTCACATCACCATAATCCTTAATGGCTTCTTATAATTCTCCTTTAAAAAACTACCCTTAAAGCCAATAAGAAAAGACGATAAAGAAGGAAGTGAATAAGGACAGGAGAAAATAAAAATGTTGTATGTTTATGTCATTGTCAGGCATAGTCACTACTGCTGTCATTATTAAAAAAAATCATCAGGATTTCACAAATTGGCAATGGCTAAATATTAAAATAAGCCTGGAAAGGTTTTTGTTTGTTTGTTTTTGTGACAGGGTCTCCATCACCCTGGCTAGAGTGTAGGATTGTAAAACCATTAGTATTTTACAAATTGGCAAAGGCTAAATACTAAAACAATCCTGGAATGGCTTATTTTGTTTTTGTGACAGAGCTTCCCTGTCACCCTGGCCAGAGTGCAGCAATGTCATCATAGCTCACAGGAACCTCAAACTCCTGGGCTCAACTGAAGCCCCCTGACTCAGTCTCCCAAGTAGCTAGGACTCAGGTGCATGCCACCATATGTGGATAATTTATCTGTTTTTGTAGAGACAGGGTCTTATTCTTGCTCAGGTTAGTCTCCAATGCATGACCTCAAACAATCCTCCTGCTTTGGCCTCTCAAAGTGCTAGGATTACAGGTGCTAGCCACATCCCCTAGCCATATGAAAACTTTTTTAAATTAAAAAAAAAAAGAAAGAATGAATGAAATTCAACCATAAAATATTATGAAGACTATGGCTGGAAATGGAGGTCTGAGGTAGATTATGGGAGGCTTTTGAATATCACCACCAGGAAGTTGGGTTTATCAACGCGCTGGTCATAGTGACTCAGTCAGTGCATGGATTTGAGAAGGGCAGTAACACAGCTAAAACAATAATTGAAGGAATGATGAAGTGATGGTTTGCAGAGTGTCTTTTCAGGAAAAGAGAGACAGGTTAAGCCATAACAGGAATCCAGTGAGAAGCCAATGACAGCAAGAATGAAGAGGAGAGGGCAGAGATTGAGATACGAGATGCTCCGAAGGTTAAGTCTCTGGGCGTTGGAATAGCAGGGTAGGAGAAAAGCAAGAAAGAATACAGCCATTGTCAACATTTCTACATCAATTAGTTAAGAGAAAGGTAATCCCATAATGAGAAACAGAAAAACAGAAAGAAGGCAAATGGAAGTAAGCCACTTGAGAAGTTTACAACAAACATCAACAAATTTATCCTGTTTAAGATACATTTGAAGACATATTTAGATTAGGCCTTTAAAAAGGCCTCCTGTTGCAACTAATGGTCTTAGGTAAAGTTTGGAAACTTTCTCGCTTATTTATTTGACAAACAATACTTGTTTATATTTATGGGTTACAACATGACATTTCAATCTATGTATACATTACAGAAAGATGAAATCAATCTAATTAATATATATACATCACCTCAATAACTTAGGATGTTTTTGTGTAGTGAGAATATTAAAAGTCTATCCTTTCAACAATTTTGAAATATACATTATTATCATAGGTAGTCACATGCAGTGTCATAGATCACTAGCCCTCATTCCTCAGTCTAACCAATTACCTTTGGATCAACATCTTCACTTATCCTAGTCCTTTTCTGCCCCTAATTTCATCTTGTTTTGAACTCATGAGAGGGATTAGGAGATAATTTTGGAAACAGGAATTAAACTACATAAGCAACCCAGGCAATGCATCAGGAGCAATGTGGACAATTGTATAAGGTGAGAGTTTAGCACAAACAGACCATGAGGACTGGGTAGGAAAGTAAAGTGGCTAGCCTGCGGATGAGGTGGAAAAGAATCAAATATTTTCCTGAATGCCTACTGGCCGCCATGAACTTCATCTGATCGCTTAATGAGTCCTCACACCTGCAAGGCAAGTAGCATTATGCCCATTTGACCAATGAAGAAACGGAGACTCTGAGATGTTAGCAACTAAGCTAATATTTCCCAGTTAAGCATCTGTGGAAGAGGCTTAGAACCCAGGATCATCTGACTCTGAGCAGCTGCATTTTTTAGTAAACACAGTACAGATCACAGAGGCTGCTTGAAGAGTGAGTACCTGTCATCCAATTTTAAAATCAAAGGACACGGAAGCATGGATCAAAAATTCTAAAATATATTACATAAATTGTTCAAGGAATACAATGCAACTCAGCTGAAATGATTAAAAAACTTCGACTTGCAGACTTTAAAAACTCAAGGTACCCTGACATCAGAATTTTTTTCCCCATTAAAATCCGATTCTAGTGCTCATCTTTAATTGCCATCATTCTGTGAAAAACTTTAATGACTAAATCCACATCTTATTTCTATCAAATTGCTTAAATCTCAGCAAACAGATACTTAAATTTTTGGTTCATCAGTGAACAGTGACTGGTAGGTATTTTATTGTCTTTTTATTTTTAATCCAGGCATAATTTGTAATGAATAAAGACATTAGAATCAATGAACCATAATGTTCATCAGATTAATGATACTCAGGTTTTTTTTCTTCTCAGTTTGTTTCTAGGTTTACTCTCTAATCCAAGGAACTGAATGAAGATGAAGATGGGGGGGGATTCTTTGCTGTATCTGTGTTAATTTTTTAACAAATCAAAACAATTAGCATCAACCACCACAAACACAGAGCAGCAGTATATCATAGAGATCTGTAGTTTAGCTTTATGTGCCCAAAGAACTGAGTGTAAAAGACTGCAGTATTATTTTCCCTTTTCCACAACTCAGCCTAGAATGTTCTCATGATGGGGAAAGTGGTCCAGTATACGGGGGTTAGGAGCCAAAATGATTCCAATTCTGCCACTCCCTGGCCAGATGTCCTTGACCAAGTTGTACACACTCTCTGAGCCTCGGTTCCCCCTCTGTAAATGATAACAAAAGTCTCTACTGTGCCATTGTGAAAATTAAATGAGATAATCTATGTGCCATAGGTAGTGAGAGCACTGTGCTCCATAAGTGCTGGTGATGACTACTGCTAGTAAAATATACTAGTTAATATAACAGTGCGTATTGCTTAGTTATCCAGGTAGGTAGGTGAACTGTACGAATATTGTTATAATAGTAGAGAAACTTTGGTAGGCAGACATGTGAAAAACAAAGATGCATTTGTAGGGCAAGTAAAAATGTATATTAAGAAGAAACATTCACAGAATCTTCTCTATATTAACAGGGAGCAAATTTTGAATCTTTGCCTTTCAGGTAGTATTTTGACCTACAGAGTTAACTCCCTTCTTTTGCAAACTGGGAAGCCTGCTTGTGGAAGTACACCACCCATTACCAAATAAGATACCTGTAAAATGCTAAAAAGAAATCTCATTTTTGCCTTTCCCAAATTAAGTCAATAAGCATCCTGACTCCTACTGACACTAGAAGTTGTTTCAGTTCTTAAGCCATAAAATCCTCTCATCTCAGACTAATTCCCTTTCCTTGCCAATTGGGTTTTCAATAAGTCTGCCAACTGATTTCTAAAGAATATTTCTAGGCTAGCCTTCTAACTTTATTCTTTAAAAAAAAAAAAAAAAAAAAACTTGACTGATTTATCCCAGCACTTCGAGAGTTCCATTACCTGGCAGTGAATTAAAGGAAAGGAAACATGAAACTTTGGAGGTAAATTCCTAACATTGCCTTAGCCAGAAAAAATGAACCGTGGGAGAGAAACTGGGAAAAGACTTGGTTCTCTCACACTACAGAGAGGTGCTAAATAATTAAAGTTTTCTTGGCTGTTACCTCACCCCCCCCCAAAAAAAATAGGTATTAGAGTTTGAAAATGTCTGCCTTTGAGTTTAACTGATATTTTATACAAATATACATACTGATATGCATATATATAATATCAACATATATTGGTATGTATATAACTTTTGAAATTGATTTAACCAAATTAAATGTCCAGTTATTTCAGTAAGATCTAAGTCTGGAACATCTTTTTGCTAATTATCTTTTTTCTGGATTTCTCAAAGGTCCTTCATGGGTGCTTTATTTGCATATTGGCTAACTGCTGTTTCACTAACATGCCATCTCAATATTGGCTATGTGATTAAATTAACTTCAAACAGTACACATCAAATTATCAACTCCAGAGAAATATACTGCTTTCAACTCCATAATTAAGCAAGCACACACCAGTGACATAAACATAAATAGTTCTTTAAATTTAACATTAAAAAATAAAAAGGATTGGGCGGCACCTGTGGCTCAAAGAAGTAGGGTGCTGGCCCCATATGCCAGAGGTGGTGGGTTCAAACCCGTGAAAAAAAAAAAAGTATATACCTGAAACCTCTAAAGTAACACCTTCTGTAGCATAATAATGGGGACCTGGTGCATAGGAGGTCAATTAAGTTAGTGAATTCATTGTAGGAAAAGTGCTGCATATTGCTAAATATCACCACAGTCAGCAGATGGCCATGGAGAGTTGTCTGAAGGTGATCTAGTGACACTCAGCAATGACGTAAGGAGCACTTTTTCTAGGATGAGTTTCAGTACTTAAATGACCTCGTAAATCATGTGTATCTACATTCACTTTTCTTAAACAGCTACAAAGTTATAGGAACAACTAGTAAGATGAGAGTACGTGTTGTCAAGGACTGCAAATAAGAAATCACAACATGATATGCTCTGTGCTGAGTACTGGGAGGTTATGAAGAATATATACAAGATGCCTTGGAGGATCCAGGAAGGCTTCTGGGAGGAGGTGGTAAGTATATAGAACATAAATCAGTCAGACATGGGATTTGGGGAGAATGTTCTAACAGTGAGAATAGCAAATAGAGAAGCATGTGAATGATATTGCAGGAAAGCACTATATGTATCCCCAAAATCTGCTTTATAAGACAGTAAAAACACCTTCTGGATTTGAATGGTAAAAATAACTCTTACATTAAGCATGAAATAAAGTTTTGCCAGCTACTGAACCAAATTTTATTTTATTTATTTTAACTTTTTTTTTGTATGAAAGGTCTTTATTGGTGGGGGCAGGGAGGCTGCAGAGCAGCATCAAGGAGGAGAGAAAAGAGGGGGAGAGAGGGGAGAAGAGGAGAGAGAGAGTGGAGGAGAGCGAGGGGGAAGAGGAGGAAGGCAGAGAGCAGAGAAGGAAGACAGAGGAAGGCGGGAGAGAGAGACTATTTTAACTTTTGAATATATTAAAAGTAACCAAGAAAATTACCCATTACAAATGCAAAGAAGTACTCGATAAAACTATGACCTGCTTCTGAAAGAAGAAAAAATTAAAAAAAAAATTCCAACCTAACTTAAACCTGTGCAGAACTGACTCAAGTTCTGAAAAGAATGTTCAGAGATGCTGACCTAACCAACGATCAAAAAACTATTACCAGCCGGTGCAGTGGCTCATGCCTGTAATCCTAGCACTCAGGAAGGCAGAGGCGGGTGGACTGCCCTGAGCTCAGAGGTTTGAGACCAGCCTGATCCAGAGTGAGACATCCCACCCTACCCCGTCTCTACCAAAAAAATGCTGGGTGTTGTAGCGGGTGCCTGTAGTCCCAGCTACTTGGGAGACTGAAGCAAGAGAATCAATCACTTAAGCCCAAGAGTTGGAGGTTGCTGTGAGTTATGATGCCACACACTCTACTGAGGGCAATATAGTGAGACTCTGTCTCAATAAATAAATAAAAGAAAAAATTAAAAGGCTATTACCTCAATGTGCTGTGGCAAAAAGCTTTTTGGAGATATTGAAAAAATTGTAAATCCCACAGTCTTTTTAATTATTTCTTAGTCTAGGAACACTAATTAGAACATTTTCAAAACAAATATATCTCAATATGCACAAAAATATACTTTATATATAAAAATGAAATTACATATTAAAATTTAGAAATGTAATTTAATGTATAAATATATAAAAATTTACTGCCTAATTAAGTCATACATGAAATGTTTCTTCTCTCTGTAATGCCTGATTTTAACAATGCTCCTAAGTTAACAAATCTCTAACTTGGGTTTACCTCAGAGTTCCTAAAGATGAAATCATGTTTAAGTGTATGGTTATTTTCCTAGTAACAGTCTCAGGTGGCAACACCAAAAACATTCAAAATAACGTGATACCTATTATAAAAATACCTAGGGAAAACAACACCAAAACAAAAAATTATTACAGAGATTTCTTACCATTAGAAACTTTGACTCGATACTCATGAAGGGCATCAAGTTTAAACTAAGATTAAAAACCCAAAATGCAGTCAAGTTTCAGAGCACTGGCTGGCCAGCTGGTTGATGGCTTGTGGTTTAGAAGCATTAATATATTGGTTTTCATATCATGATCCGAGGACCCAATTTCTCTGGACTGACTGGCAATTTCTCTGCATTGACTCTGCAGATAATACATTCCATCGCCAATGTATTTAATAAAAATAATACTGTATCTCCTCCATTCTAAGATGCTGTCCTGTCACATTTTACCTTTCCTTGGATTAGGACACATACTAAAATTAATGAGAGCACTGTGTTAGAGTTCAATGAATAGAATTTTTTACTTCCTAAAATAAAAATGCAACTTAAAATGAATAGCTTCAGATTTGCTGAAAATGGTTACGCTATTATAGCTGCTAATAATAAAAATGCTAATCCTCATAAGTAGTAATTAATAGTTATTGATTGCTCTCAATGTGCCAGGCCCTGTTTGATTATGTGTGCTAAATTATTTAACCTTCAAAACCATCAATAAACAGAGAATATAACAGAAGTGTGGGGAACGGACAATAAATTTATTTGATTGCTTACACTGGAATTCATCCCTTTTTCTATGTTCAGAAGAAAAGAATCTTTTAAAATTGAATCTGAAAGATATTAGTGATACACATTATCTGTCTTAAAATTGTCAAAAACACAAAAGAATATGAATCTATGTGTTCCTTAATTTTTACACTATTGCCTATTATAATATAAATTGATTATATACTGTCAATTTTTGTTATATAAAGTTATGTAAATCACTTTCTTAACATATCTAAGTATAATTACATTTTGATGTAAAAGTGTAAATACTTTCTTTTTCTTTTCTATCAATAGAGAGAATAGTCTGCTATTTTTTTTTCTTTTTTTTTTATTTATTTTTTAATTGAATGTTAACTATGTACATTAATGCACTTCTGGGGTACAGTGTGGGGTTTTCACATGCATTCTGAACTACTTCCATCAAACTGGTCAACACAGCCTTCATGTCAT
>CAUYTI010143859.1:0-12666 GCA_963575145.1 Galago senegalensis | reverse complement strand
GGCGTTTCACCTATATTGTATAAAAAATAATCCATTTGAAATGGTTTGGTAAATTTAATTAATCCCAGGTGGGTTGAAAACCAACTGTGCAAGTTGATCTCTGAGAACCCATCCAGTGCTAAAACCCTTAAGATTCTAATCCAGTGGTTCTCAGCCTATGGGTCATGACCCCTTTGTCATAATGAAAATACATCCTGCATATCAGATATTTATTTACATTATGGTGCATAACAGTAGCAAATTTACAGTTATGAAGTAGCAACAAAAATAATTTTATGGTTGGGGGTCACCACAACATGAGGAACTGTATTAAAGAGCCATGGCATTAGGAGACATTAGGAAGGTTGAGAACCATCCAATGGGCAGCAACTTGTAGATCAGTGCTATAAAAATACCCAATGTGACTTCTAGAGCCTGGTGTGGAGTGACTATGAAAGAGAAGATGTTATTCTGAAAAGAACTCTAGGTCTTACTCCAGGAGAAAAACAAAACAAAACAAAACTCTTTCAGCCTGGGTCTAGAACACACAGTACCAACAAGTCAGAAGTTAGTCATTCTAAGAAGACAGCCACAACGTCTCCTTGTCTGGAAATGTACCCAATTTCTAGGCCAAAGCTGAAAAGAACAGACTTAACTTAGAGCATATTTGTAAAAGAGGAAGAAGAAAAAGGAAGAAGGGAAAATCTAATAAAATCAAATAACCAATATATATATTTTATGTTTGTTTTTCTTAATCCTTTTCATTCCCACCAACTTGCTCAAAAGCTACTTTAAATCATAAATGGAATTTAGAAAGTGCGTAGTCTAAAATATAAACAATTTTAACTTCTCCCATGAAGCGGAGTAAAGGTACTTAAAGGATTTCTATTTCCCAAGACCCTGGAAATACAATGAATTGGAGTGTCTTTGTCCAACTCCTGTTATGGATGGTCCCCTGAGTAAACACAGTGCTTTATAAAAAGCTAATACTCTGAAGGAAAGGGTTTTTAAAAATTAATATTCATTCACAGGCTCATCTGGCGGAACAATTGTGGCCCAGCTGCATAAATGACCTGCATTAACAGGAAGAAGCGTCCCACCCTTGACCCCTCCCCACTGAAATCTTTCTCTGGGAGCATCATCTCCTTGGCTCTTCCTTCTTCAGTGTTGCAGGAAGAAGGATCCGTTGTAGACACGTGGTCTTGCTGAGAAACACGGGACTTGAGGAGGCAGAGGTGATCCCAGGCTTGTAGGTTGAGAAAGCTGGTTTTGGAAGAGCTGAACATGAATCAGGGACAGGCTGGGGCTGCCACCTCATGGTCACAAAAGGCTGCATTTGCTTGCCAGGGGCAGAGCTGCTGTGGGTTTGGGGTTTGCTGCATCCCCTTTGGATCATCACTTCTACAGACTGCACTGTCTTTGTCATTGCTGCCTGTCAGGTGCACCGCATGCTGTCCTGGAAGGAGGAAACCTGGGAGCCCAGCACTAGCCAAGATGCTCCCTCGCTCCCTCCGCCCACAGCCTTTGCTCCTGCTGCTTAGTGTTTTCCTCTGATCAGCTTCCCCTCTCACTCCCTACTTGGGCTCCTCCTACTCTTACCAGACCTTTCCCACTTACCCTCAACCCTTTCCTGCCCCTGACTTTCAGCAATCATTGAGCCTTCTGTCTCTCACACACACAAAAATAGAGACTACAATATGCAAATACAGCCCACTTTCCTTCCCTGCTTGCACTCCCCCACCCCAGCCTTCTCTCTCCTTCTCCAGATTTCTGTGCTGTGTTGGAAGGATAGATGTAACTTCTTTGTGAACATAAATTTCCAAGTGCACTTTTAATCCTGTCCCTTCTCACTTTCCAGGGGTTGGCCTCATCAGTTAATGTTCTCTGGGTTCCATGTCTTCAAATTCTTTACTCTCCACCTTAAAACATCATTACTTCTCTTCCATTCTTAGAGACACAAAGAAAAAGCCATTCTGTGATGTATATATATTTAAAAACATCACATTGTACATGATAAATAATACAATTTTATCTGTCATTCTTTAAAATAATAAAGTGGTGCCTGTGGCTCAGTGAGGAGGGTGCTGGCCCCATATACCGAGGGTGGTGGGTTCAAACCCAGCCCTGGCTGAACTGCAAAAAAAAATAAAATAAAATAAAGAGCAAAACTATCCCTCTGTTCACTGGAAGTGACTTCGCTGTCTTTCTCCTTTTCTTCATTGCTAAATTTTATGAAATTATGTGTAATGCATTTGGCACAAGCCCCCCTTAAACACATCCCCTCTGACCTCCGTACTGCTACCTCCTGGACTGTTGTATCACCAGGCACGTCCTAGCAGCCGAATTCTGGCCCTCATTTCTCATCCTACCTGACCTCAGCAGCTGTCTCCTCTGTTGTTTACTTTGTCGTTCTCTGACAGCTGGGATATTCTTCTGTTTTTCATTTTATCTTCTGTCTTGACTATTTCTCTGCTGTACCTTCAATGGCTCCTCTTAGTTTGGAGACCCCTGCAAATGTCAGTGTTTCCAGGATCTTTTCCTTGTTTCATTTGCTTGTAAAAAGAGACATTTTTCCCACTCTCGCCATTACTTCTAAGTCATGTCAAGGGCACCACCAAACCCTTCTCCCACCTGACTCCCTCCAGAATTCCAGACCCACACTCCCCAGGTCCCACTTGACAGCTCTACCCTGATGCTGCCTGAACAGTGCTGGGTAGCTCTGCTGTGACTTTACTCTTCTGTCCCCAAATCCAAACTATCCATAACAGAGTGTATTGCCATTTCCCAAGTGTATACAAACTGAATACCCTCTCTCCAATTTGGTCACATGACTTTTCCTGATGTCTCAGATCATCTTAGTTAAAAACATCACCATCCATCTACTGGCCTGACCCAGAGATCTCTGATCACTCTCAACTGCCTTCACTCATTCTGTCAGTCTCTGTGAGCTGCAGGGCCCTCCACCCACACCCACCTTGGCCCCCTGGCTGACTTCATGGTGCCTGCAAACCTCTTCCCCAGCACTGCTTTGTCCCTGTTGGCACTTTGTTAAACCAGGTCCTCCTCATCTTTCGCCGGGACCAGCTTCCCCTCTCTTTCTCTGCCTTCAGTTTTGCTACCACTCGAGTCAGCCGTTCATAGTGCCTTGTTCATTTTCCAAAATGCAGGCTATGCGTGGTTATCCTTTGGTTAAAAACTTCTGCTGAAGTCAAGAGAGAACTATGAAAAATTTTAAATAAAAGTGTAATGGCCCACTAGTGAGTCATGATTCCTTGTGAAGTGTGTCACAAAGATTTTGTGGTCAATAATAAAGCACTAATGATGATGACTTATTTCTCTCCTTTTTTTTTCCTGAATATTTGAGGTAATTCAAGGTTATCAGTAAAATTATGTCACTCTTACCTACTTGCCTTCCTAAATGAAGAGAAATCAATGGAATGACAGCAAATGTGTCTCCAGCCTCTTCTTTCTCACCGTCCATAGTCAGTTGCTTTTATAGACAGACCATAAAGAGATGGGGTGAACATAAATCATTATGTCAGCCTTACAGGATTTCACTGATGATTATTTGAGATTTGCTCAAAATGGGGATGTGCTCACCTGATTGTGTCTTACACGTGAACATCCTCTACCGTAGATGTTTTAGAGAATCAAGATTGAGAAAAACTAGCCTCAAGATTAAAGGTCAAACCCTGGTGTCATCAGACTTTTTAAACAGGGAGCCAGTTCACTGTCCCTCAGACCATTGGAGGGCCGGACTACGGGCCCCGGAATGAGTCGGCTGCTAAGCAGGACAGGCAATGGCAACAAAAACACCCAGTGGCCCAATAAATGTCCTTGGTGGGCCGCATGTGGCCTGTGGGCCATAGTTTGAGGATGCCTGGCCAAACCCTTCAGCAAGGCACAGAAAGCCTTCTCATCCTAGATTCTTGGAATGTCTTTGCAAACTCACAGTCATCTGCTGTCTTCATCTCTCCACGTACACCTTGTGCCAATCACGGTTTCATTTACATGCTATGAGATTGTGTATCTCCAAGGTCTCAAGGAAGCCTGCCTTTTGCCAGGCCGTGAAGCCAGGGCTTGCAATCTAGGAAAATTCAGGCAATCTACTTAGTATCTTTTAAAGTTCTTCTCAAAAGTCACCTTACCTTTGAAACTCTCTGAACCCTCTCTCACATTTTTCAGACTGGCTAAGAGCATGTTTCATGAGACAGATCTCTTGGCTCCTCTATTTAAGGTACTAACATTTTAGGCAGATTTTCTAAGCTTTAATTTCCCCATCAGCCTAGTGATGATGATAATGCTGTATACCGCACAGAGCTGCTGTGAAGATTTCATCAGATAATTAACCATGGCTGGGGCTTCCTCTGCAGCCCTTCCACAAGTTTAGATTGGTTAATATCTGCATCTCCTTCAGACTGTACAGGGCCTTGCCATGCTCAGTTGGGGTCAACTTCACTTTGCATCTCTCCGAAGCATCTAAGCTGTGAAGTAAATTAATTTTCAGAGAGTTAGATGTTGTCCCAAGGTAATTCTCTGTGATACTCTCCAGCAGGGAGACTTTGAAATGTCGTCTCTCTTATAATTAATAATTTGTCCTGTGCTGCACCCATCAGCAGAAGGATTTATCATCACACATTCAGACTTGACAGAGGCCAGCCATCATGTCCCTCCATGTGTCCTTGTGTGCCTCTGGCAAATTGACTTCTTACCTTGCCTTCTTCAACAACCATCTCCGTTCCTACCGCACTTTCCAGTCTAGCCAGATCCTTTGCTCAACGCCTGAGAGCAATTATGATACCATGTTGAAGTGCTGAGACTTAGAAGGGTTCTACTCTGTTCAGCTTTCATTGCAGACTGGAGTCTTTGAGCCATCACATTATCAAACACATCACATTTGTTCCTTCAACATAAGGGAAGACATAGGAATTGAGCTACTCCTGTAGCCCCTTTTCTCTGTTCCTGAGGCTCATTACTGGTTCATCTCCCTTTAAAACCCCTGAAATGCAATTAGGAAAAAAGAGTATGACATTTATCAGTATCATCAGCATCTTTGCCTTTCATGACTATTCTAAACCTACATCATAGCTGAGGAAACTAAGGCTGAGAGTGGTTAAGTAACCAGTCCAAGTTCACGCAGTTAGTGGCAGAGCCAAGATCCAATCCAGGCTCACTCCACAGCTGAGATTTTAATCATGACTGCATACTACCTCTCTGTCTCCAGTGGATCTCTCCTTTGAGGCTGTTTTCAGATTCAGCAGGAGGGAGATTTCAGGATCTAGTAGACCTGAATCAGAAGTATGTGATCTCTTCAGAGAAAGGGAGGAATCTTAGGTCTTTTTTCTGAGAGCTGCTTTCCAGCCTGTGATTAAGGAGCTTTGTGTTATCTCTGTCCATAGAACCAAGTTCTCTAGCCCTTTAGAGCCCTGCCTGGGAGAGAGGCAGTTATACTCCCTCCACACATCACAGGCCCCTCCCTTGATAGTTAAATGGGATGATCTCGGCAAAGCTGACAAGATGTTTCCATGTTTGATAAACAAGAGCCATTTGTTTAGCTCAGGAGCATCTGTTGAATAAACAAGATATCTGATGTGCCATTTGCTCATTGGAAATTAACAAACCCTTTAAAAATGGCAATTTGTCAGGAGTTATATGAGGCAGAATTCATTCTCAGCAAGTGAACAAATTGAAACTTCCTTCCCAGGCTTCCCAGGAATCCCCCAGAGCCAGTTATACAGAGAAAGTTTAGTTTAATTCTGCCATCATTAAGGAAAATAGGCAGACAATGATGGGGGAAGAGAAGCAAGCGTCCTGTTAGGGAAATTGAAGGGTCCTGGGAGATGGAGCAGATCGGTGCGAGCTAATCCCCTTCTGGGTTGTGTTTCCATTTGGAGAATGTAGGTCTCCTGGATGGGAGGCAATTTTTTCTTATTCTATGCTATTTCGAGGAATCATTTGGTAAAACTATCATCGGCCAGCATTGTTCCTATCTGTGGCTTCCCATAGGGAGGAAAACGAGGGGGGTTAACTTACTCTAGGAAAAGGAGGCAAGGAAAAGAATAAAAAGAATGAGAGGTTGTCACTTCCTTTGGGTGGTGGAGCAGCTACGAGGACCTCAGATAAATGTAGTCCTGATACAGCCCCATTTTTTCATGAAATGCAAGCGCTTCCTGGTGTTGGTCTATCTTGATTTAATGCTTGGAGTATAGTGTGCTGGCCCCAGCTAGCTCCAGCATTATTGGCAGTGAGTGATAGCTAGTGTTTAAGTGCAAATATACACATGAAGTGTGTTATTGACATGAACCAAATGCTCACAATGCTCTCTTACCCCCATGTACAGATGAAAAAACCAAGGCTAAGATTGGTATAACTTGCTTAAAATCACACAGCTAGAAAGAGGCAGCAAAGGGATTTAAACCCATGCAGTTTGAAAGCTCATTGACCTGATCACGACATTGCATCCCTTCAGATAGTCTTTGAAGGTGCAAAGTTCCTGGCTCCCTTGGTGTGAGGACTGAGAAGGGCAGGCTCTGCCCTCCCCCCAGGAGCCCTGCTCCAGGCAGAAGTGTAAGTGTATTAAACTAGATAGGCCTGACCATCCTGAGAAGTGCTGCTTGCAGCAGGCTTATGTGCCATTCTTGCTGGGTTGCAATTCAGACTCTTTATTTAGAAGGGATTTGGGATGGGAGGGCGGTTGAGGGAGGTGAGGAGCGCTCAGGCTTTATACAAGTGGGTCCCTGTGGGCTCTCGTTAGAAGCTAAGGAATTAGCTGACTCTGGGCCCTGAGCAACTTGCTGCCTCATCTCCTCACATTAGCCCTTTTAGCAATTGATCTTGTAAACTTTCTGAATCAGAGAAATTAAAGATGAAAAAGGGCCGATTAAGTGGTCTTGCCCCAGCCCCAGACTAGGCAGAATGACTCCCAAGAGAGGATTCCAGAGTGTCTGGTTCAGTTTAATTTTAATTGTCCCGGGGGGTCTGACTTCTTGCTCTCCCTCGGGTGCCCCTCCCACACTGACAGGCACAGGTGTGAGCACTGCCTCACAGGAGCCGGTGCCAGGGCCCCGCATGCTTGGTTTGCACTTTGGTTGCCAGGGCTGGGGCTTTCTCACATAGTACCTCGGGAATGTGCTGGGGCTTAGGGGCTTTAACTTTTTTGGGGAGAGGGGATCCTATCCTGTAGGTGGGATCTGGTGGTTTTGCCTGTTCATCCCCTTAGCCGGGATAAGTGTCTACAGCAGTGTCGATGCAGGCAAAATGGGACTGAGGGTGCATGGTAGTGGTCAGGGGTCAAGGACTGATGATCCCTTGGGAAGACCAGAGACACCATTGGCCAGTGTGCCCTCAGCTCTACTAACCTGCACTAGGAGAGTAGGGTGTTATCCGGCTTCATTTTCACAGCGACCCTTGAGGGAGTACTGCTTTTATTCTCTGTCCAGAGGTGGAGATTCTGAGGCCCAGAGCGGTTAGAAGCTTGTCACAGTCGTGCAGCTGTTGGGTGTTGGGGCCAGTAGTCGTACTTCTGTCTCTCTGAGTGTAGAGTCCATGCTACCCCACTAAACTGTCTCACCTTGTAATAAAATTCCCTGAACAAGGGTGCAGTGAGGAAGAGGCAGGAAAGGACCAGTGGTGACTTTAATTGAAGTTGACTAGATTTCAGATCAGCCAGGATTTGCCTGTTAAATGGGGAAGACTGGCCCTGAGGGGAGAGCTCTCTGCAGGTTCTAGATGTGGTGATCTGGGCAGTGTTTGCATATTGATGTGCACTTAGATGGTGACCCCTTCCTGGCCTCGGGAAAAAGGGCATTTCACCGGTGTATCCCCTGCTTAGAGGATGGTGACAGGCACAAGGCATCCAGAAGCTGGCACAGGTGTCATAGGCATAACTGGCTAATGCTGGTTTGCTCTGTAGCCCCACCTGGGTTGTCCTTGCTTATTTCTGAAGGAGATCTTTTTATTCATCCAATTAATTTTCTTTGGCTGCTGTTGGCTGTGAGCCTGTTCATTTCCATGGGCTGCTGGTGGTTGACTTTAGAGTCCAGAATTTTAGCCCACAAGGTCAAACTTAAGTGGGGGTCTGTGTAGCTCCCAGGACAGGAGGAGGAGGCATGAGGGTGAGGAGCAGAGGGCCACTGGATGCAGAGATCAGAGAGAGAAGGGCTGCCAGGGAGCCTCGGGTGGGAACATCAGAGAAGAAGTGCTTGTGCCACAAATGGTCCCTAAGGTAGAAATTTACCCATCCCCTCTCCCCTACTTAAATTTCCCTGAGTTTTGCTTCCATATGAGCATATAGGTATTGACCAACTAGTTCCAGTTTGGTATTGAGTATACGTGGTGTTTGTTTCTCCATTCTTGTAATACTTAGGAGAATGCTTCAGTTCCACCAGGTCGTTACAGAAGGTACTAGATCATCCTGGTTTTTATGGCTGAGTAGTAGCCCCTGGTTCTCTAGTCCATAAAGGCAGCCAGCAGAGGCATCACCAGGTGGACTTTGGACCCAAGTCCCTCAGACTCTGCTTTGAATCACAAACTACCATTTGTTTAGGTGCAGTGACTTAGACAAGTCACTTAAGCAGCCTCCAGTCCTGCTTTGGTGAAATGCAGATAAAAATAGTATATTCCTTGTAGGAGTTTTAATCATTTGTTCGACAATATAATTGAGACCCAGTTTTATGCTAGGAAGTAAAATTACCAAGGAGGGCACAGCAAACAAGACTTCTTCCTTTAAGAAACTTATAATCTAGTGAGGATGTATTTAAATAATCACTTGAATCATTATGAGTATTAAATGAGCATTATGTTAGTATAGGAGCTGACTCATCCTAAGATAGTGCACAAATGCTAGAAATCGTGGCATTGTCCTTGGGGACACTGTCCTCCTCCTGGGTGTCCCCCATGGTTACAATCTATTTCCTCATACGCTTGTCCATTATCTTTCAGGCCAGTTTATACACAGGAACTTATAAAGCAGCTGCCCTTTTCTTACTATCGCACACCCAAATTCTAACCCCAGTGTATGAGGTAAGGCTTTCCTGGGAGGTGGGATAGCTGTGAGCAAGGCTTCCCTGGGAAGTAGGTTGTCAGTGTAGACTGTGGGCAGGTGTGTCTACACTTACACCATGTACCAGAATGCATGCCCCTGGCAGTCCTGAGGCAAAGACTAGGAAATTCTGATTTTATTCTCTTCAGAGCTGAGATACAATTAAAAATGTTACCACAGTAATTGGCGACATCCATTAAGTTGATGAGAATTGCCCGAGGCAGCACATTTCCCCCTCTGCACATTATTAGTCTATAAATACACCTGGTTCCTTTTCCTTTCTTTCCTAGAACTTCCACAGAACATCCTCCCTACCCTTCCAAGCTGTCTCCTTAATGCCCTTTGCCTTTTTTAATTAACTCTCTGAATTCCTCCAGCACTTCTAGTGGGTACCACATAACCTTGCATCTAATTACACCCGGCCTATGGCTTGTCTAAGAGGTGGTTGTGGAGAGTCAGTCCACTGTCAAGAGGAGCACAAGGCCTGAGTCAGCGGAGCCCCATGAGTCTCAGCTCTATCCTCATCTGGTTTACGATCTGAAGTGACTCTGCTTTCTGAGTTTGTCCATCTGTGGAATGGGAGCAATGATGTCTACCTCCTCAGATGAAGATATTAGGTGCTGGCATGAACGTGCTCTGTGAGCTGCCCAGTGCAGGGTCCTCCCTAGCAAGCAGCTCTTTCATTCCCATGCTCTATCTTCTGGTCCCCACTGAGGGGCAGGTGCAGGTGGGCGCTGGCAGCACTGGCTGTTCAGGGTGTGGGAGCTCCTAGTGAGGATCCCTGGGCCTTACTTGATTAGGAAAGTGCCCCCATAGTTCCCTCCCCTGTCTTCCTTCTGGTACCAGGCACACAGTAGGTGCTCAGTACCTGCATGCAGAGAAATGGAAGGAATTATTTAGTTTGTATGGTGATCTTCCCAGAAGAGATCTTGTATTATGATGAGGGGATGACAGAAAGATGCTTCTTCTCAATGCAGGTTTTTCTAGAAATTCTTTCTAATCAAAATACCTCCCTCTGCTCTGCTTACCTGGCAGAGTTTGGGTGGTTTGGGATATTTCCTGGAGCACATGTTCTGTTCTGAGTCTTCCAGTCATCCTCTGGCTTGAGTTCCACCTGAGTGACCATGGGTGATTCAGTCCCTGCCCTCAAGAGGCAACCAAAATTTCCCCAAAGTATAGACTTTTCTAAATACTAGCATGCATAAACAATACCCTATTACAAATTCATTTTTTTATTTATTATTTTTATTTATTTAATTTGTTTTTATTAAATCATAAACACTTAGATCATGTATACATTAGTGCATTTATGGGGTCCAATGTGCTGATTTCATATAGAATTAGGAACGTTTGCATCACACTGGTTAATATATACCTCATCTCATTTACTTAATTATTGTGTTAAGACATTTATACTCTATCCTTAATAGATCCGATATGTACCCTTGCATTATGCACCATAGGTGTGATCCCATTTCTAAAGAAATAGAAATGGATACACTTCAGAAACACAAGAATTTGTCTAACAGTACAACAAAATTAGAGGGATGCTATTGGATTTAATTGCAGGAACCAATTTTTCATTCCTAGCCCAGAATGGTGGCCTACAATGGTGTCCAAGTTGTTCCCTATTCTGTTTCCAGAGCAGTCTCTCATGACTCCTGCCCATATCTCCTATCTCTAGAGCATGCCCATTCTCACCACCATGCCTTGGATCCTGTCTCTTATCTCTTTTCCCTGACCTTTTATTTTTAATTTTTAAAATTTGTTTATTTAATCGTAACTGTGTACATTTATGGGGTACAATGTGATGATTTCTTATACGATATGGAATGCTTAAGTCAAACTGACTAATATAACCATTACCTCTCTAATTTGTTAATCCCGAATGTCTTCAGATTTAGCCCTGGTCTTCCGATCCCTGTCTGGCCCTTCTGGATGCACTGCACATTCCAACAAGACTGCAGGCTCCTTGAAGGCCCCTGTACGTGTCACTCCCAAGTACTCATGAAAGTATATGCTCAGGAGGTAGGTAGTAGAAGTCATTCCTAAGTCACAGAGCTAGGGAGAGGGACTTGTCGGTTTTCTGCCACCACTCTGCAAATGTTGCAATGCAGGTGGTCTGTGTAATAGGATTAATAGGTTGTCTCTTTTAGTCTGTGTCATGTAAAACAGTCTTGCTAGGAATTATGTTAGCTCTTCATTGGCTTTCTGCCAGGCCATAGCCCATAATAAACTAATGGGCCATATGCTACGCTGTCTAGAAACTCCATGAGCATTCACACATAGTAGGTATTCAATATTTGCACAGGGATTGCAGGTCTTATTCCTACTAGAGCAGTTGTTCAGCTGACTTTAGGTAAATTCATAGATTTTAATGACATTAACACACTCACAAAATCCCAGTGATCAAAGCTCAGCTTTAAAATTACTACTGCCAGTGTGTAACATGATCCTGGCTGTGGTTCACTGTGATTCTTCAGGGAAGCTAACTTCCTTATCTGCTGGGAGCGACCTTCTATGCTTTGTCCTAAGAATATTCCATGTGAATGCTGGATTTGGTTTTAGCCATCCAGAATTTATAAATGAATTAGATTAAATTAGACCATTTCCTCCCTCCCCCTCTCTCTCTCCTCCTTCCTTCAAAGTATGTTATACTTGTGACTCATTATAAACTTATGTCTTTTTTGAATAAGTTAAGCAAAAATTATAGGAAAAAATACTTAGCCTACTACATGAGATACACTCTGATATTTTCTATTCCATTCTCTTATATTTTTTGAAAATATTTTTAGGTTGTGATCACTAAACATATTTCATAACCCACTAATGGGTCACAACCCACAGCCCCCCACAGTTTGGTCTAGTCAGTAGGCCTTTTAATTTGGTGGAGAACTAGAAGGGTGAAGGGACAATAACTACCCAAGTGTCATGTAAGTCTTATATATGCTGAGCAACTTTATAGCAAGTGTGTTGGTGATGACTTTCTAGTTGCAAGAAGTTAAGAAGAGAGAGGGAGGGAGAGAGGGAAAGAGGGAGGAGAGAGAGGGAGAGAGAGAGAGAGATATTGGGGGAGAGAGAGAGAGAAAGAGAGAGAGAGAGATTTTATTAGGATCCAAGAGAAGAAATATATAGTTAGACTTCAGGAAGAAGTCATCCCAGAATCCCAAAAGGACTGTCTCTTACTTCTGCTTTTCTTTTTTATCTAGTAGACCAGCTTAAGATATCCAAAGCAAGCTTCTACAAATCTTTTGTGACAGTCTCTCAAATAAATTCCCAAATCTGGGAAGAGAATCTCTTTGACGCTGTGTGGGCTGGGGGGTTTATCCTGAGTCACTCAGCTGCAGGCAAGGGACATATCCAGATAAGGGCATGGGGGTCTGTGCCTAAGAATCTATGAACCTCTTTTTTATGGCTGCATAATATTCCACAGTATACATATACCTTAATTTGTTAATCCTTTACATCTTTTATGTTTACATGGATGGAGCTGGAACATATTCTTCTTCTTTTTTTTTTTTAATTGAATGTTAACTATGTACATTAATGCACTTCTGGGGTACAGTGTGGGGTTTTCACATGCATTCTGAACTACTTCCATCAAACTGGTCAACACAGCCTTCATGTCATTTTCTCAGTTATTGCTT
>CAUYTI010143857.1:0-11671 GCA_963575145.1 Galago senegalensis | reverse complement strand
TTCTTGTTCCTTTGTCATTTGAACCCCCCCCCGTTGTTTGGCCTTGCTGTTTGCATATTAAAAATTTGGCCCCCCAGGTTGGGGTTTTTTTTTTTTTTTTTTTTGTAATTGTCTCTCTGTTACGTCCTTCCACGGGACAAGGAACTAGTTGGCACAGGCGCTCGGGAAAAGCTGAGTGAAGACAAAATAAACCATTGACACTTTTCTCTGTAGATTATCAATTTTGGATAATCAAAAAATTACCAAATGCACCTTCTGCATTTGGTATTTTGAGAAACTATGTCCTGAAAATATATTTCTTAGATGCTTTTTTTAAAAATATAAAAGAGAAACTTATATTTTATTGACAAAGCTGGCTAGAAAGTGACTTCTTTTGAAGGAATTTTCTTTTTTTATCAGTTCAGGTTAATGTGAGGGTACAAACAACCAAGTCACTATATTTGAATTTGCTAGGCAGAGTCCCTCTTGTGGTAATGTCCTGCACCCAAGAGGTGTGCCATACACCCCTACATTGTGCCCATTCAGTGGGAGCACCCCAAATCCCCTCTCCTCACCTTCTCCCTTAAACTGTTCTCCCTATTCCCACTTAAACCAAAATGAGTTTGTCCCCTATGTGGGCATGAATTAGATCATCTACTGGCTTCATATTAGTATTGAGCACATTGGATATTTACTTTTCCATCCTTGTGACACTTTACTGAGAAGAATGTGTTTTAACTCCATCCAGGTTAATACCAAAGATGTGAAGTCTCCGTCTTTTTATGGCTGAATAGGATTCCATGGTGTACATATACCAGTTTGTTAATCCATTCCTGGGTTGACAGGCATTTAGGTTTTTTCTACATCTTGGTGATATATCCAATATAATATTATATAATGGAAATCACAAAAGTATTGATCTAGGATGACATCTCTTTTTAATCTGATGAATTAATAATTTTAATATTTAGTCACATAACTCAGAATTGTCTCTCAAAATTCTTTGACAGTGATCTTGAGTGTTTAACCCCATAAATATAACAGAAAATAACTCTGTTTTTAAAACAAATACATTTTTGTAACAAGTGCCAGAACTTTCATGTATTTAGGAGAGCTGTGAGATAGGCCTTCCTGATATTCGTTCGTTGATGGCATTATATATGAAATGCTATTTAACTCTCTGGGATGACATTCTACCATACACATTTCTTTATTCCATGAAAAGGAAAACGCTTTGTGGAGCATACTGAATGTTGTTGGTCTGAAAGGACATAGGAAGTTTAACAAAAGCTTTAATATAAAACAGGATGTTTAATGCAAGTCAACTTTATTATTTTATTATTATTATTTTATTAAGTCATTTATACATAGATCATAAATACATTTATGCCATTATGGGATTCAATGTGTTGATTATTTGTACAAATTAGAGTGCTTACATCCTACTAATCAACACAGCCTTCACCTCATTTACCCAATTACAGGATTAAAACCTTTGTGTTCTACACCTGATAGATCCAACTTGTACTTGCAGTATGCTCCATAGGTGTGGTTCCTCTACCAGCCCTCCCTCTATCGACCAACCCCCCTCCCTTCCCCTCCCTTCTCCCTCCCCTTCCAAGTCAACTTTAAATGATGTGTCTGTCCTCTACAAAGATGTGTGGAATGGGAAATCTATACTTGGAGAAGGCATAAAATTTGCCATTCTCTGTTCCAGAGATTAGCTGCAGCAGACTCAGGACTGTCTTAAGCAATATTTCTATTCAGTGATAATTGCAGGTATTAATATGGTAGTGTAGTGATTTTCAAAATACTGTTTCTATGTCTTTTACTTCATTTTGTGCTTTTTAAAAAAATTATCCATCCTATCTGCTCATGGGAAGCTCTCTGAAAGCAGATAATGCATCTTGTGGACCTCCAGACCCTTGGTACCTGACCCAAGGCAACTCTTAGGTTTAATCGTATTCCCAAACATCACTCAAACAACATAACGGTTCAAGATGCCATGGGGGGAAAAAAAGCTGAGAAATATGTTTTAGTCACTCCATTTTCAGGTGGCACTTGTGGAATTTAGACTTTCCTAATTCTCTTGCTTCCTTTTTAGCATTGAACAGATGACAGTTCCCCTTAGTGCTCTAAACATACTTTAGATTATTTTACACTATTTTACATGTTGTGGGCTTGATATTCTTTTAAACTTTTTTTTTTCAACTTTAGAAAAGAGAAAAAATACATTGACCAGTGCTGGAAAGACGTCACTGTTGGGGACTTCATCCGCCTCTCCTGTAATGAGGTCATTCCTGCAGACATGGTCTTGCTCTTTTCCACGGATCCAGATGGAATCTGTCACATTGAGACTTCTGGTCTTGATGGAGAGAGCAATTTAAAGCAGAGGCAGGTAGTTCGAGGGTACACAGAGCAGGTAAGTAACATGCTGTGAGCTGGTGAATAAGGAACTTTTTCTTTTTCCCTCAGAAGATGACGGAACTCATTTTCACAGTATAGATACAGAGAATTTTAGACTCATTATTCCCATGAGAAAACAGAGAAGGTTTAATCTATTTCTGGATATCAGTGAAAGTATACTTACTGTAGTTTATAGATAATAGGATAAAATGACTTTGGGGTTAATACACATCAGCCTGGCAATCATGTTTTCCAGAATAGAATTAAAGGAGCCTAACAGAATTATTTCACAACTTGGAAATTATTTTACAGGAGAAATAATCACGGGCTACTTTTTCTTAAGGATAGATTTTATACGTCATGTTTTGTTGTTCGTTGTTCTAAAATCTACAATGACCTACGTACCAAAGCCTTGTAAGACCTTTGTGGCTTCTCAGGCTCCGTAGCTTCTGGACCCTTCACTATCCTGTCCTGTGCTGACAAAACCTTGGAAGTTATGTGGACGTGAATTTAAATGAACCCCGGCTCTGCCGTTAATCACTGTGTGGCTCTGGGCCACTCCCTGCAGTTCCTCATGATTCAGTTTCTTTACCTTAAGATGAATGTGATGATAACTACTTCATAGCATTGCCGAAAGCTCGAAATGAAGTAATAGATGTAGAAACGTCATCCACTGACCTAACTATCAGCTTCCCTTTGTCTGGAAACACTTGAGATGAAGTATTTTAAAATTTAATGGCCTTTTTTTTTTATTATTAGAACTACTATTAAGTCAGAGTTCTTTCATCTCATATGCCAAAAACATTTTACCCTACTAATACCCTTACTTTTGGCAAATTTCACTGTGTCACACTGTACCCGTCTTTCTGCCCATGGCTGTGATTTAGATCCTCTGTGATTGATATGTCTCTCAGCCAACTGTCATTTCACTTTCGTGAGGAGTCCTGGAACTAAGACATTGGTAAAAATCTTGCACAACATAAAACTTTGTTGTACCATGAAATACCTACTTAGAGGCTGAAGTCAGCTGATTGATTGACTAATCAGCACACTGTGGATTCAATTAAGGTCAAGCGCTCTGGAATCCAGTAACCTCAATGGTAGACCTGGTCCAAATACCTTCTTGTTTTGAGATCTGTGGCAAATTAATGATACTTTTTGTGTCTCTCTCCTCATCTGGTAACACATTGTTGACCAGCAATTTTCTGCGGAAACTATCCTTGGGTAGTATCCTTGGGTAGCTATCCTTCTTGGGTAGCTCCTGACCCATCAGCAATGTGTTAACTAGGCCTAATTATGGTATCCGCCTCATGGGACTGTGGAGAAGAAATTTTTTAATATATTTAAAGTGCACAATAGCTTCTAATACATCAAAAGAACTCTATAGATATTATTAGCAAGTCCAATCATATGATCATGTACTTCTATGCTTCCTATGATATACATATTCATATTTTATAAGATATAGTAATACTGTGTATGCTAGCATTTACTTTACTAGTCAAATGTCATATAAAAAGAAAAGAAATACGGTCGACATAGCTCATTCTTAGTGAATCAATACCTTATAGGATCTGTGTTCTAAAAAGGCACTTTGCTAATTTGCTCATTAGTTTCATTAAGCATACTAAAATTATTGGTTTGATCCATCAGAGAATTTTATAAGACACTGATGTGCAGCTTCCTTTGAAATTTTTATCTATAAAATTTGGCTGAGGGCGGTGCCTGTGGCTCAAAAAGTTAGGGCACTGGTCCCATATGCCAGAGGTGGTGGGTTCAAACCCAGCCCCAGCCAAAAACTAAAAAATAAATAAATAATAAAATAAAATGTGGCTGAGATCAAAAGCGTACATGCTCAAAGTGTTCACATACATCTTTAATCTCAGAAATTGCCTATGTGATTAAAGACCAACAAGAAAATATTCTCAGCTTTTCAGGGCTTTTTTGATAAAAGAGTGTTTATAAGTAGATAAGAGTACTCTCTTCTGGAGAGCCCTACACAAATTCCATCAGTGACTCAGGGAGTCCCTTCATCTGCAGGTGTTCATTAGGGCTCTATGACCATTCTGGTTCCAATTATGGATCCCCTGATTATCCCTCTTTTTTTTCTTTAATCTGGGACATTTATGATATAAACTTTGTGGCAAAAAAGCCTTGTTACTATTTTAAGAATTGATTGAAGTGGTACCAAACTTAAATATCAAGAGTTTAACCTTGAATTCTTCTTGTTTTGTGATTTTTTTCAAAATATTTTTAGGACTCTGAAGTTGATCCTGAGAAGTTCTCCAGCAGGATAGAATGTGAGAGTCCCAACAATGATCTCAGCAGGTTCCGAGGCTTCCTGTAAGTGACACGTCACTTACCTTTGTGGATGGGGATGGAATTGTGTGTTGCGATTATACTCAACTCAGTAAAGCTTTTGTGTCCATATACCATGTTTAATCACTAGAGGCCATAAGTTTAGCCATCTATACGTTGGGCTTATTTCAATAATTTGATAAGTATTTACATGAATATTTATTTTAAACAACAGTCACAATAAAATCTTATTCTTAAAGTAATCCTAGAATCTGTTTCAGTGGTTTAGAAATATTTTACATGAACTCCATATTAAGCCTAAGGGATATTAGTTGTTTGGGATGGCAGGTGGACGGTTCTAGTTGGCAGAAGTTAGAGGGTGATTTGGAAACATGTCCAAGCAAGAGTGTAAGCTATGACAGTGTTCATTCTGGAGATTTCTGTGGTGTCCACATTCCTTTGACAAAGGCAGTTAAAATTGGGAGTCTTAATGTAATTTCGGACCTGGCTTCTGCCACTTAAATTATTTATGATTGTGAGCCAAATTATTTACTCTCTTTGGTCCTTAGTTTTCTGACTTTTAAGATACAAATTAGACATACTTCCCAGTGGTAAATTATGGTAAGAGAAAAATTCCCAACTGATTTTCTTTTTATTGTTTGGGATTCAGTGAGGGTACAAAGAATTAGGTTGCACTGATTGCATTTGTTAAAGTCCATCTTATACTTGTGTCCCACCCCCAAGAGGTGTGCCATACACCGTGACTCCCCTAGACCCCCTTCTGTCCTCTCCCCACTCCCTCATTCCCCTACTCACCAACTCATTTCTTTTTTCTGTTCTATTTATTTTTTTATTTTTATTTTTTTTAAATAATCTGAGAGCTTTTATTTATTGCTTTAGCCAAAATAATAATTGTTACTGGACAGTGACTCAACTGCCAATGGCAAATTTGACTTTTAAGATTCACTTTCTTTTTTTTTATTAAATCATAACTGTGTACATTAATACTATCATGGGGAACAGTGTGCTGTTTCTATATACAATCTGAAATATTTTCATCCAACTGGTTAACATAGCCTTCATGTCATTTTCTTAGTTATTGTGTTAAGACATTTATATTCTACATTTAGAGAGATTCACATGTTCCTTCTTATAGGACGGGGTCACCCCTATGGTCCAACTCATTTTTTTGAGATCAGAATTATCCTGACGCCAAAATGAAAATCCCTCATGAACATAGATGCAAAAATTCTACACAAAATTGTAGTAAATCTAATCCAACAATATTTTAAAAGGTTAATGTTGTGATCCAGTGTGGCCTGTCCAACAAATTCAAGGTTGGTTTAACAGATGAAAATAAAACACTGTAATTCACCACATTAGCACTATATTAACAAACCACATCAAAGCACAAAAGAGAAACCACAGTCGTCATCTTATAGATATAGAAAGAACATTTGACAAAATCTAACTCCATTTTTTTAAGCTGAAGGTAGAAGGGAACTTTCTGTTGATACTCTTCTCGGGATGATAAAGGGTATCTGGGAAAATCTATAGCTGGCATCAAACTTAGTTATGAAGGACAAAAGCCTTTCCCCCTGAGATCCAACTTATTCACTGGACGTTCCAGCTACTGCAGTCAGGCAAGAAAAGGAAATAAAGAGCACCAAATAAAAAAGAAAGAAGTAAAAATGTCTTCCAGTCACAGTTAGCACAATGGTCTTTGTAGGAAATCTGATGAAATCTATGAAGAAAGCTACTAGGTTTAGGTAATGTAGGAACAAGATCCATATAAAAAATTAATTCTATTTCTATGCACTAACAATGGACACTTGTATATCAAAATTTTTAAAACCAGAATTTATTATAGTATCAGAAAAAATGCAATCCTTAAGGATAAATTAGACAAAAGATGTAAAAGAGTGGAAACCACTAAACACTGCTGAAATGAATTAAAACTCTCAATAAATGAAGTGGTAGATATTGTTCCTGGTTGAAAAACCCAACATTGTTATGACGTCAGTGTTCCCTACATTGATCTATAGATTCAGCATAATACTGATCAAAATCTTAGCAAGGTTTTTAGGAAACATGTTTATTATCAAATGTATGTGGAGATGCAAAAGGCACATAATAAGTAAAATAATTTTGACAAAAAGAACAAAGTTAGAAGGCTAATACCACATGATTTCAAGACTCATTATCAAGCTTATATCGTTTTGGCATGAAGACAAATGGATCAATGGAAAGTATTATGAAGTCCAGAAATAGACTAACACATTTATGGACAACTAGTTTTCCACAAAGGTTCTATCATAGAGGAGGTATAGAATATAACGACAACATCTTCTTTTCTTTTCTTTTTTTGAGACAGAGTCTCATTCTGTCACCCTGGGTAGAGTGCCATGGCATCATAGCTCACAGCAACCTCAAACTCTTGGGCTCAAGCAATCCTCTTCCCTCAGCCTCCGGAATACCTGAGACTACAAGAGATGCCAACGCTCTCAGCTAATTTTTCTACTTTTAGTAGAGACAGGGTCTGAGTCTTGCTCAGGCTGGTCTCCAACTCCTGAGCTCAGGCAATCCACCCGTCGTGACCTCCCAGCATGCAGGATTACAGGTGTGAGCCCCCGTGTGTGGCCTATGCCACCTTTAAGTAGTGCCTGATACATGTGGGGGAGCCGGGACAAGAGACTATGTATTGAGAAGCAGGGAGGGGCTTAGTTCTGGGTAGGAGATAATTGAAGAATAAGATGTCAGGCAAGCAGCTAAGTGCAAAGAAAGGCTGGGGTTCAGGTTGAGGGGACAGCATGAGCAGTGGCTGAGCCCCGAGACCACAGTGCATTGTGAAGTGAAACCGCGTATGTGGTCCCACGTGTCAGGGGTGCAGGTGAGCGGCAGTGTAGATCCTAAGAGGCCAGATCCTCAAGGACCTATGTGCTTAACTTGAGATTAATCATTTATCCTGATGTTGTTAGAGGGGTTAGTATTTGAGAAACCCTTCCCTGGCTAAATTCTACGTGGTCTTCATGGAGACGATGAAGACGGCATCAGGCGGATGCCTCTCTCATCAGAAGCTTGCTCAGGAGCCGCCTCTGAGAAGGAAACCTTTCTCTGAGTATTTCCTCCAGCTGCTGACTGTTCATAAAGTTGCCTCTTGTAAATGTCAGATTCAGGGGCTGCTGTTTTAACCCATCATAGGGTCCTGCCTACACTGCCATCCTCTTCCCACACTTGGGAATGCTGAGTCCCAGCCAAGCTCAGACTTGCCCCTGGCAGGATGAATTTTGTTTGTGGGCTGGAGAGAACAGGAAGGAACTCCAGGCTAGCTGCAGCAGAGCTCTGCGCAGTATGTGGGCCAGAGCATGTAATCTCTCTTTATTCCATTCATCAGCCTGGGCAGATACAGTGATTTTCTATGGAGTTACTTTGATCGACTGAACTGGATCCTTATTCTGCTTTGTGGCCTATTTTCAAAAATCAACAAAGATTATGATGCCCAAGCTCACCATGCAGGGGTCCTCAAACTTTTTAAACAGGAGGCCAGTTCACTGTCCCCCAGACCATTGGAGGGCCAGACTGCGGGCCCCAGGACAAGTCAGCTGCTAAGCAGGACAGATAGTGGCTGCGGCAAAAACACCTGGCAGGCCGGATAAATATCCTAGGCGGCTGCATGTGGCCCACGGGCCATAGTTTGAGGACACCTATGTTCTTTGATCTCTATGCTTTCAGGTGGAACTGACATCCTGTCTGTTTGTGCCTTTATTATATGCTTGAGTATCGAGTTTCTATTTTACTATCATATTTTTACTTCTAATTTAATCACGTCCTCCCAGACCACGGGAGCCAAGGCTGGGGCGAGTGTGGGGTGTGTTTCTGTTTCTAGCATCTGAGTGTGAGTGCCTGGAACATAGTAGATAGACGTTACATGGGTTCTTGGGTGGGTGAGGACTCTACGTGACAGCCAGTGCTTCATGTAAAGCTGAAGGTTCTGTGCTGTATGTGCCAAATATCAGAGGCCTGGAAGGTTTAGGGCGTGTTTGAAGTTTGCAGTTGGCATAATGAACATAGAAGCTGGCCTTGGTCTAACGGTGGGAACCTAAATTCATATATGTGACAGTGAAAAATAAGGGGGCTGAGGGGAAACATCTTAATGTTTACTAAGGAACTTCGGAAGCGATAATTTTTTGTGTTAAATTCCCATAAGGACTCTAGGTATAACAAATGCCACAGTGATGAGAACTGCCCGGAGTTGACCTTGGAATTCTACTTGAAAATGTGAATATTGGGAATTAATTTCCTCATCTATTAAAGCTGAATTAAATTAAACTCTAGGACGCCCCCAGCTCTGCCCCCCCCCCTTTGTCCATGAGCCTCTGTGTATAAAGGAATGTAAGTGTATGCCTGTTAGAAATAAAAAGGTGCTTTACAAATTATGGGAGTGAGTCTGAGACCTTCTTGGAAGAATTTTTATTTCCTTTTCATTGTAATTCCAGATAGCCAGGATAGTAGAAATGCTGACAATTTTTATGTATGTGAGAAAGAAGCGACAATTTGTAGACTGAAGGTGGTTGCTTAGAAAACAACCTCATTTTAATGCTGAAATTAAGAGGACATTTTAGGAATACATGAAAAACATTACTCTTTGCTTGTTTGTTTAAATAGTCCAGTGATGTTGCCCTGTATTTTTGCCACTACACTAATTTACTCTAGGAAATATTTTGATAATTTTTAAATGATTTATCGCAGAAAATTGCAAACATACAGAAGAGCACCGGGGCCGTCCACGGCCTTCACATCACACGGTTTTGCCAACGTAGCTTCCCTTGTCCTTCCTCTCCCTCTTCCCAGCCCTACATCACGCCAAAGTTACTGTAAATACTTCACTGTTTACTTACAGCTGATAAGGACTTTTTCACATCTGATGAAAACAAGAGCCTTTCCTTCATGTCATCTAATACCAAGTCTTTCTTCATGTTTCCCTAATATTCTCCAAAATGATTTTTAATAGTTGTTTTATTACAACGAGCATCAAAATGTTATATATTGCTTCTGGTTGACGTCTCTAATTTTGCTCTCTGAAGAAACTGGGTCATTTAGCTGGTAGATTTTCCCACATTCTCCATTGAGCGGGTTGTATTGAGCTCCTTGTGTCGAGCTCTGCCACCCTTTTTTTTTCTCCCACACTGTTAATTTGTTGAACAAACAGGTCATTTTGCCTGCAGGATTTACCACATTTTAGACTTGGCCAACTGCGTCCTTGTGGTGACATTTAATGTTTCTCTTGCCCTCTTATTCTCTTTAAACTGTCAAGGGGCACTTTGAGAATCTAATGAAAAACATGGATTCTTTTCCTAGAAAATAACAAACATTATATGCACATCCGTGCGTGCACACACAGAATATTGCAATTCAAAGGCTACACAGATCCTCTGAAGCCACAGGCCCCAGATGCCCGGTTAGAGGTCTGATTAGGCCTGGGGGCCACGACCACCTTTCCCACGAATCAGGAGGCCCATGAGGTTATCGGTCTGTCCTACTGTCAAGCCCCCATCAGCCCATGAGCCCATGATTTTAGCAGCCACTAGTTTACCTAAAACATTTTTGTATTTTATCCAGATTGAAAATAGTAATTTTCTAAAACAATCAAGAATTGTTCTGTCAGTTACTAAGTTTCCCTACGTACAGTTTATACTAGAAAAGGAGGATCCCTCGTCAGAATATTTTGGGGATTTTGCGCTGATAGAAGTTGACAAACCGTGAGTAATAGAAAGCAGGAATACTTAGAAACCGAAATAACGGAAGTCAAAAGGCCACAGATCAAAACCTTTCCAGGGAAGTTCCTGACTGACTATTCCAAGTCAAAAACACTCAAGGACTATGAGTTTTATTATCTTATCCCCACCTCTGCTATTGAACAATGAATCTATATGCTGTCTTTCTTACAGGGAGCATTCCAACAAAGACCGTGTGGGTCTCAGTAAAGAAAACTTACTGCTGAGAGGGTGCACCATCAGGAACACCGAGGCCGTGGTGGGCATCGTGGTGTATGCAGGTCGGTGAAACAAACGCCCAGTTTCCATCATTGTCGTCTCTGTGCTTTCCTACAAGCTAACATGTTTCATTTACTCAGAAACGTCATCTGTGTAAACAGAAAGAAAACTTGTTCTTAATAAACTCCATCATGCGTCTCTGTTTTCCTAAACGGATCACAAACGTGACAAAATATATTATGCAACTGTGCTTTATGAAGCGGTGTGCCAGAGAGATTTTGAAATATGATGTTTGCTTCCTAGCTTTCATATGTGTATTTTCTGCCATGTGGCTATTTCCTCTGCAGGTCATGAAACCAAAGCCATGCTGAACAACAGTGGGCCACGGTATAAGCGCAGTAAGTTAGAGAGAAGAGCGAACACAGACGTCCTCTGGTGTGTCCTGCTTTTGGTCATCATGTGTTTAACTGGTGCACTGGGTAGGTAAAACGTGATTACTGGTGGACATTTTTTCAACAAGCTACTAAAGTATTTTATTTTAAAATGATATTTAATTTTAAAATGACATTTATGAATACTTGACTTCTACAAGGGATCTTTTCTTTGTCAATAATCTTTCCCTTCCCATCTTTATCTCTGTCATATTTTGGCTGAAAAAAAAAAAAAAAAAACGCTTGATGTTCACTCTCTCCACTTCCACTTTGCCATCCCAAAAGGAACAGAAAGAGATTTAGAGAGAGAGAATCAGAGACAGGAGACTGTAGCCTTCTGATTTAAATTTGTTTCTAAAATAAGTACTTCGGATTCAAATAGAGTGAATATTCTCATCATCCCTTCTCCATTTGGAATAAAGCTTTTTTTTTTTTTTTTTTTTTTTTTTGAGACAGAGCCTCAAGCTGTCCCCCTGGGTAGAGTGCCGTGGCATTACAGCTCACAGCAACCTCCAACTCCTGGGCTCAAGCGAGTCTCTTGCCTCCGCCTCCCAAGTAGCTGGG
>CAUYTI010143856.1:0-12916 GCA_963575145.1 Galago senegalensis | reverse complement strand
TCTCCTGCCTCAGCCTCCTAAGTAGCTGGGACCACAGGCTCCCGCCACAACGCCTGGCCATTTTTTGGTTGCAGCCATCATTGTTGTTTGGCGGGCCTGGGCTGGGGATTTGAACCCGCCACCTTAGGTGTATGTGGCTGGTGCCTTAGCCGCTTGAGCCACAGGCACCGAGCCCTAAAGCCCTCTTCTTCCCATGATTTCCCAGTACTAATTTGACTCACCTTGTAAATTTAGTTCATTCAGTGCCCTCTCCACCAGGAAGCATCCTATCCCCCGCTTCCAGTCTGGATTTAGGTCCCTGAACCAGTTTGCAGTTGTGATTGCATTCAACTGCTTGCCAGAGAAAACCTGCTTTATACACCTGTGAACAATGACAGACAGTTTCTAGTTTGGGTTTGATAACTAAAAGATGCTAGAGCTAGTGTATCTGTGATTCTCTTGGCTTTTACCTCATGGTCACAAGATGGCTGCAGCAGCTCCAGTAGCTTGTCTTGTGCTCCAGACAGAGGCTTTACCAGTCTTGAACATTCTTTTATTCCCATTTTCTTGAACATTAAGTGCACAAATCTCTTTGGAAGCTTGCAGCTCATTTGGGCTTATCTCTTGGGGCCGAGCTGCCTCATTGGGGTGCCTCGCTTTAAGGGAAGCTGAGGAAGAGAGCATTTGATTTTATAGTCATTATCCTGGAGACAACAAGGCATATGGGAAAGCGGGAAAGTGTGCTGAGTTAGCGGATCAACACTGTTGGCAACAGTGCCCTCTGCCACATTCTCCACTGCTGCTGCTCTGTCTTCCTCTTGCTCCACACCACAGACCCCTGAGGTTAGGAAGAGTGATTTTCCACCCATTTCCTGAGAGCCTAGTGCAATTTTGAATAAACTACTTTTAGAGACTGTGTGCACCACCCCTTTACTGAGCAGCTTAGTGGCGGAACTGGAGGAGGGGGAGGACCCGCCCTTAACACATTCTCTGGAGCAGCCCCAGTGCTTGGAAGGGCACGTACCGACCTGGTAGCTGCTGGTTGATGATGAAGTGGCTCTAGCAGAAGCAGCCAGGAGGCAACTGCGCAGAGTAGGCCTGCGGTGCCCAAGCTTGGCTGCACATGAAAATCACCTGGGGAGGTTTCTCGCCTCACCTCTCACCATTAGAACAAGCTGGGCAGGGGGAGGCCCAGCCTCTTCAGAAGTCACTCATCTTCGATTCTCTTCCTGACTCTGTGTTCAGTGACATTGTGTTGGTGGCTTAACACTGGCCACCAGGTGTGCCACAGCAATTGGTGAGCACAACAAATCCGCCCCTGCCCCCACTGACAGCCAGTTCACCAGCACACTGCTGTCGGCATTTTAAACAACTCCCCAGATGTTTGCAATGGGCAGCCAAGTTTGTGAGCTCCTGGTCAAGGTTAGCTCGGCTTTTGCCAAATTGTCCCACCAGGTAGTGTCTTGAATTCCTCGTTTCGCTCCAGTCCTGACTCAGGGTTAGCCCTGTTGTGTGGTATAACTTGCCTCGCCTTTACGAACCCAAGTGAGTGCTGTAGAGGGAGTAGAATTGTGGGTTCCTGTTGAGTTGTTGGTGAGTTTCTTATGTACAACTTGATTTCCTTTAAAGCAGCCAAAGTTCTCTCAGTGTACTGTGAGGGCTGGATCTATGCAGGCCTACTTCACTGAAGGAGGTGGGGGAGACTTTGAATAATATTGTGCAATTAGGAACCTTAATTATTCCCTCCTGAGATTGTATTTCTCGTTCAGAGACCTAATTGTCTCTGGTGTAATTTGTTGCTGACTCCCCTGGCTGGATGTGATTTGAGTAAAGTGGGTGCCACCCCATCCTCGGGTGGCATCCACACATCACACTGACTTTCTTGCATGGAACAGACATATTACAGACACCCCACTTCATTCTTCTCATGGGCCGGATTAGTCATTTCTGGCTTGGTGAAGCAGACCGTAGCTTTAACTCAAATGAAACCACCACCACCATGTAATGGACCATCTGGCTAGACAAACTTTGAGTCAGGAAACTTGCAGCGCCCAATGTGGCACCTAGAAATCCCAGGGACAGAGAGGTGCCTTGACAAACCAAGAACGGAACGGCTCTTTTCAAAAGGTGGTGCTGGGACCCTAGAGAACACTCAAAGCTGGGGGGCAACCTTCGTCTCTGCTGCGAGGGGCAGAAGGAAGCTGGAAGGGCTGCTTTCAACCATAGTGGAGGTGTGAGTCTAATCGGGATTTACTCCAGGGACATGGCTGGAACAAGTGGATGGTCACGGTTGGGTGTACACGGACCTTGGGGCTCTTTGGGGGAGAGGGGCTGCCGAGACACCTTATTTCAAAGGGTCTAATTGATTTCTGTGAAAGCGTCGTTGCTCAAGCACCATCCTGAATAACGTAACAGGAGATTTCTCCGAAAACGTTTTTCTTACCTGAAAACTTTATTGTGAATAGAATGGAAAATTATTAACTTGAGAATTAAAATATACTGTGCAGAAAAAAAATTTAAGTAGAAACGTCTAACAAAAAGTTTTAGTGTCAAGAAATGGAAGAGGCTCAGCACCTGTGGCTGGAGTGGCTAAGGCGCCAGCCACATACACCTAAGGTAGTGGGTTCAAATCCAGCCCAGGCCCACCAAACAACAATGATGGCTGCAACCAAAAAATAGCCGGGCGTTGTGGTGGGTACCTGTGGTCCCAGCTACTTGGAAAGCTGAGGCAGGAGACTCGCTGGAGCCCAGGAGTTGGAAGTTGCTGTGAGCTGTGATGCCATAGCACTCTACCCAGGGGGAGAGTTTGAGGCTCTGTCTCAAAAAAAAAAAAAAAAAAAAAGAAATGGAAGAGATCTAGGAGTGAGGAAATCTAGAATCCAGAGCGCCAACTGGACCTGGTTGGCATCACCACACCCCTTTGATCTACTCAGCAGAGGCCTGGGAACTGGCCCAATAACTTGGGTGGGTTGCAACCCTGGCTTCAGGGCCAAGGGTCCTCTCTAGTCTGCCTCCCCACCACCAAAGATAGTGGCTTTATGACGGTTTTTCTTTACTGATTCTGGACTTTTGTTCCTATTTTCTAGCCTTTCTCTTCTCCGTAATAGAATGAAAACACCATCTGGGTTATTACTGCTTGGTGTATTTTTGCATAGTGTTTTATCATGTTATCATCTCCACTGAATTTCTCTAAGAGGATGGCTTTATATTGGTTAAAACTTTGTAATCTTGTGAGCCAATCTTCTCTGTAGAGTCAGCTGGATGAACTCTTCCTTTTCTCTTGCTCTAACTTGATGGCGAGGGCAGATGACTGAAATAGAGTCTTGGAGGAGAAAATACTATTAAAAAGTGATTATTATCATTTCTTTGCTTTTCTTGGCTCTTATTTGACATTATCCTCCCGTGGCAGGTGGTGCTGTGCCTGATCGTTTCCTGCCTCGGCCTGTGGTAGGTCAGGCAGAACCTGGCAGCTTTGTCTCCGAGGCCACTTCTTTCCTTGCCCACTCTCCCCATCTTAAACAACCATGTAAGACCCGACTTACATTTGGGAGGCCTCTTTTCATATGGGTATTTTTCCTTTTTATCAATCCCTGACCCCCTCCCCACTCTCTGTCAGCGGAGGGTGCTGAAATCCATGCACTTTCCGAAGATTTCCGATAGTGATTCATCTTACACACACCTGTGCCATTCACTGGTGCTAACTAAAACAAGGTCAGCAGAGAAAAACCTGTGCTTCTGGGAAGTTTTGACTTTAACTTTTTCAAACTCTGTTTTCTTTTTTCCATTGATTTACTTTTTTTCTTTTCTTTTCTTGCTTTTTTTTTTTTTTTTTGGAGATAGAGTCTCACTTTGTCACCCTTGGTAGAGTGCCCTAGTGCCACAGCTCACAGCAACCTCAAACTCTTGGGCTCAAGCAATTCCCTTGCCTCAGCCTCTCAAGTAGCTGGGACTACAGGTGCCTACCACTATGCCAGGCTATTTTTAGAGACTGGGTCTCACTCTTGTTCAGGCCATCTGCCCACTTTGGCCTCCCAGAGTGCTGGTATTACAGGCATGAGCCACCATGCCCAGCCCACAGATTTACTTTTCAGATGCCTTTCTGTTTTTCTAACCTATCCCCTTGCCAAAAATAAAATGGTGTGACAAAATCATTTATATTCTGTTTTAAACTTACTTGCATCATTGGGTAAGCAGGAATGTGGTAATGACCAGAAAACCTCCTTCATATGTGGAGGAACACAGCCAAATAAGAGAAAACCAAAAGATGTGATGTGTGTAAAGGTAGTATTAATTATGGCAATTATGCGGTCTGCTTAGCAGCCATTCCTAATTACTATTCTGTGCCTTATTGATGAGCCACTCTTAAATGATGCTAATTTTGCTGTACATCTTCTGCGATTACCAGAGAGTGCTGTATGTGCCTGTTCAACCTTCAGTTTATTGCTCAGTCAGCAAACTCACAATTTTCAAAAAGCCTAAGTGGGACATTTTTCAGGGTTACGTTCTGTAAAAGGTCACAGATTTGCTGCCCTCCATCATTTGCCACTCCATAAAGTTTGTCTACATGTTGACCTGTAAATATAAACTACAGAAAATACGATATGAGTTTGTTAATTTTTCCCATTTGCCTCATTTGCCACTTTAAAGGGGGGGGGACCAGCAGCCCTTCAGCATAACTCGGGCCCCACCCCAGACAAACCGAATCAAAAACCCGCATTTTAACAAGATTCCCAGGCAATTCACTTCACAGTAGACTTTGAGAGGTGCTGCTTCCTTTGCCCCAGGGAGTTGCCCGTGGAATGGTGAGCGCAGAGGAGGAATCCATGACTGCTGTAGCTGGGACTCATGTCACAGCTGCTAAGCCTGTGGCTTATTTAAAATGGGGCTTCTCAGGTCCGCCCCCATCTCATCCTATAGGTCTGAAGTGGGCTCAGGGATGTCCCAGAAGCCAGTAATCTGAGATCCACTGTCTGCTTACTTGCTTCTTGATGGAGAAGGAAGACAGGGTGGAACGGGGCCCACAGCTGGAAGGTGGGATGTTCCGAAAAAAAGACACAAGACTACAGAGGACAGAAAACTCCTTGGGCTCCCTGGAAATGTCTCCATTACACTTGAATTCAAATGGTCCATTAAAACAATCTCTCAGGTCAAGAATGTATATACAGGGTGGCCATAACATTTGTGTGCAATTTGACATGAACTTTATGGCCACCCTGCAAATGGCACGTGTACGCATACACAGAGACGCACACACATACACACATACACATTTTTAACTAATCGGTCTTTCAGTAACCCTTAAATGAAAACCACACGTTCTATCTAGAGGAATACACTCCATCAGCTCAGCCCTCACTTCTCTGAAAGAAGCTGCACTGTGATTGACTAATTAATCACCTTGGCCAGTGGCTGTCTTTAGGCAGCATTTTCTAGACTATTTCTAGACTATTGTTTGTAATATCTTTGCTTGGGAAGGAGCAAGATGACTCGTGGGGATATGTGTCTCTTGAAAAATCCTGTGATGCTATCTTTGTTTTGAACAGGACTTAGTAACAATAGGATTTTTATTTTTCTTCAAAGTCAAGGCTATGTATCTGAGACATATACAAACTAGTTTATATAGAAAGAATAAAAGGCCGTGTAATCAATATTAAAATCTCAGATTAGACAGGAAGAAAGGTTGGTAGGAGAATATGTTTTATAGATGCTTTTCTATGATTCTACCTGAATTTGACTCCATTATTTGACTAGTTGCTGAAACTCATCAAAATGAAAGTATTGTTGCCTATTTAGAGGCAAAGTACTTGGAGTCTTCCTTTTTCTCATTTTTGATGCATTGATCTCTCAAGCAATCAATGCCTTCCCCATGGCCCCACCCAGTGAAATTTCCTGTATACAGGATTCTATTCTCGAGTTCCCACCCCACCCTAAATTTTAGGGTTAATTTACTCAGTAGATTTTGAACCTGTGTGACCATGAGGCATGGTTGGTCACCAGTGCTTCTTAGGTCCCATCCCAGAGGACCAATACTTAATATTTCAAGGTAGCTGGGTCTATAATTGCTGAATACAGCATGATTCTGAAGTTGTTATAGAAAGAACACCTCAGCTAATTCAAGCCCAGAGTCTGATTCATAGTTTTTAAAATGATTAACCCCACGCCCTTCCCCACCCTAGCTGGCTAGTAGCAAATCATCCTGTAGGGATTTAAAGTTAAGAGAACACTCTCAACGTTAAGGAATACACCAGAGATGATTCTTCCAAATGCACTTGGTCAAACATAATATGTTTAAATACAATGCAATTGGCTCGGTGCCTGTGGCTCAAGTGGCTAAGACACCAGCCATACATACCTAAGGTGGCGGGTTCGAATCTAGCCCAGACCTGCCAAACAACAATGATGGCTGCAACCAAAAAATAGCCGGGCGTTGTGGCAGGTGCCTGTGGTTCCAGCTACTTGGGAGGCTGAGGCAGGAGACTTGCTCGAGCCCAGGATTTAGAGGTTGCTGTGAGCTGTGATGCCATGGCACTCTACCCAGGGGGATAGCTTGAGGCTCTGTCTCAAAAAAAAAAAAATACAATGCAATTTATGTTTGCATAATTTGTAAAACTCTGGAATTTGATGTATTATTACATATACTCTAATGTACAGCAAACATTATTTAAGGGAATAGACCAGAATCCTTCCAAATTCTTCTTAATTATAATATGTGACTCCTACAGAAAATATGAACCACTTGGGAAAAGGGGGATGTGATCTATAGAGAGACCTATATTATGTAATATAAGAAAAAATATTGGAAATATAAATAAATAAATTAGCATAGTCATCTTTCAGTATCCACACACCAAGAGACTCCTCTCCACACCAAAGTCCTCGGGTACTCAAATCCCTAAAGTGGCATAATACTTACATATAACCTATACACATTCTCCCACATAAAACATCTCTAGATTACTTATAATACCTAACACAATGTAAATGCCTTGCAAATAATTATTCAGTATTGTTTTAAAATTTTATATATAATTTTATATATAATAATAATTATTATTATTATTTTTAGTATTTTCTATGTAATGATTGAATAGGAGGATGCAGACCAATTCACAGAGAAGGATGCCTGGCAACTTGTTCAAGGACTTGTAACTTCCTAATGCAAACTACCAGTTAGGATTTCTCTAGCTGTTGTCATTCATTCGTCTACGAAATACGGGGGATCTGCTTCCAGCAGGCACCGCTGGGGTGTAGCATGGTGTGGCACACAGCATCTGGAGTGGGTTCCCAGGTGTGCTGGAGAGACATTACTGCTATAAAATGCCATTTAAAAATGAAACAGAACACCTACCACCACATTATGGCATCTTAAATAAGACAATGCCATTTGCACGTTTCAAGTCCATTACATATTTCATGTTGCTGTGTAGTCTCAGTAGTCACAAGAGACCCTTGGCTCTTGGTTTAGATGGTGTTGCTCTTCTCTGCATTTTTAAAGTCAAAGTTTCTTGAGCAACACTATATTTAGGATCTAGGGGAATATACAAAGAGGAATGGAATCTACCCTCAAGGAGCTTATGTTTTAGCTTCCACTGTAAGACGCAGAGAAGTTATTGCCAGAAAGAGATCTCCAGTTGCAATTCTTTCCTTTAAAATTTGCTAAAAGAGCCAGATTATGGAAAGACATTTTTTTAAAGATAATGAGAATAATGCAAAGATAAACAAATTACAACTTAACTTTTCTCTGCAGGCAACCAGGAAAACGCATTGAGTCAACAGCCTTTGGTATAAATCTGCGGTCCTCTGGCGCCACCTGGAGGCAGTCTGTCTCTGTGCAGAGGCGGAAGAACAGGGAGAGAGCCGTTGGACCACAACTGAGCAGCGGCTTTGCTTCCATTCAGCCTTAGCGCTTTGTTTTTCCCAATAGTGAATTATAATCTGGTTTGTTAAACTAGAGTCTCTTCCAACACACAGATTCTCCAAGCAGAATATGGATGAGTAGCAGTGAATATATTCATCAGTGAGGAATATGCCAGGTATTCTTCTAAATGTGTTTGGGCAGATAATTCTACGTCTAAATACGGTTTCACATGCAGTGTAATTTTTATATTCGTAAAATTTGTGAAACCGAAAATTTTATGATACATTCTAAAGTACAGCAAAATTTCTTTGCTAAATCCACAAACAAATAAATGAATGTCTGAATTTCCAGGCTTTTATTTTATTCATTTTAATAATAGATCTCATTAAACATATACTTTTTTTTTTTCACTGCCTTCTTGGGAACCCTTCTACTCACAAAGGATTTTAGGCAGTTGTTGAACTTGGTTAATGTTCACAGATGGATGGAAAGGATCGTGGCATAATTTTCCTTCTGGAAACTGTGCACAGTCCTTTGCAAATGACTATAAACCTTTACACCTGGTTGAAAGCTGCTCTTGGCTTCACAGGAATCTTCCTTGAATAGCATAATACATAGTGCTCACATTAATTTTCAACAAAATGATTTTTATTTTCTGAAATAAATACTGAGCCTCAATTCATTATCTGGCTTGAAATTTCAGGATCTCAGGTTAGGCACTCTGCTTTAACTTAAGAAAGTCCCTCCGCCTCCTTTCTGGAGAGAAAGTGGAACTTATAAATAGCACAATGATGTCATCAATTTCAACTTCATTATGTACTGAAGGCACTAAATTCGATTTTCTAAGATAATGAGAAAATCAGTATTCTGGATTATTCAATATTCTATTGGATAGAATTAACCAATTTTTAAAAAATTAAGACAATAAGTACAATTGGTAGTATATGATGTATAGTAATATTTTTTTGTTGACTATTTTCAGCATCTTTTATCCCCTTGGTAATCACTGTGGCAGTCTGTGGCTCGTCTAGAGGCATGTCTAGAGGCTCGGCACCTATGGCTCAAGCGGCTAAGGCACCAGCCACATACACCTAAGGTGGCGGGTTCGAATCCAGCCCGGGCTCGCCAAAACAACAATGATGGCTGCAACCAAAAACAATAGCCGGGCGTTGTGGCGGGTGCCTGTGGTCCCAGCTACTTGGGAGGCCAAGGCAGGAGACTTGCTTGAGCCCAGGAGTTGGAGGTTGCTGTGAGCTGTGATGCCAGAGCACTCTATCCAGGGGGATAGCTTGAGGCTCCGTCTCAAAAAAAAAAAAATGCACGTCTAGAAAGGTACACTGAAGGCACAGGAGTTACAGTGATCTGAGATTTAGCAAGTGAAATCAGCTATCCTAGAAAAGGAAGATTGTAAATAAGGATATTTATAAGAGTTGTTAGTATATTAGCCATAATTACTACAAAGCTATTTATGTATCAAACTGGTCACTGATATTTAAAATGAGAAAGCTATTGTTTCCTGTTTTGTACGTGTGTGTGTGTGTGTGTGTATGTATATAGTATTAGTTTAAAAGTGTATCTACACTTCAATGGTAAGTTCCTAGCCCAGGGAAAAGGAAAGGCATTTTTTTTTTCTTTATGAAGAGGGGCAAAAAGGAGAAGTAGGTGTAATTAGAACTCATTCGAAGCAACTTGCTTCATCAAATATTTGTGAAGTGTTCATTCTCAGTTCACAAAGAAACAGCTGTCTTTTGCCACTCATTTTCCTTGATTACGTAGTATTTGATAAAAGTACAACATCACAATAAGAAATATTACAAACAGGTTAGACATGTTTGAGAAGAGACACAGCAACTCTTAGTAAAAACCCCAGGGAACTTGAGGGGGCATCAGGGTTGGAGTTTCCTGGCGGTGTCTCCCAGGGTATCTGCAGTGAGGCCAGTGGGCCCAGTCTGTAGAGATCTCAGAGGGGGTCCTGAACCTTGGATTATCGAGATTTCACTATAAAAATGGTTGCAAGCTGCAAATGCCTCGAGGCGAGTACTCTTAGTCCCTGGTAGGTGTTTCTCCGTATATTTACATAACTTTTTATCAGTATCACGTTGCCGTGAACGTTTTGGCACTCTGCCAACTAATCTAAAACTATGCTGTAAAATCTTTCCATGTCATTGAATAAATCTGCATACCATTCCCCTCATCCATTACCAAAAGGACGAGGAGAGGAAGAAGGAAAAAAGGTGGGTAGGGGAAAAAAAGAACAAGGGAAAAGAAAAAGGAAAGAATTGCTTAAAATAGAAACAACTTCACAAGATTCAGCAGAAGATTAAGATTTTTCAGATACACCCAGATCACATGATCCTCACAGGGACTCAGGGAGGCAGATGACACGATATGATAATATACTTTATACCCCCACTGACGTGGGCTCTCCTGAGCTCAGAAATGAGTGGGACAAAGTCAGCGATCTGCCCTCCCTGGGCAAGGTGCCCTCCCTCATCCCCTCCTCTCTCTTTCTCTGTCTCCTCCCTTCCTCTCCTCTTTATCTCTCTCTCCCCTCCTCCCATTTAATATGGGTGCATATTGGTCATCACAGTGTGATGCACGGATCTAAGGTGGAGAGTTATTGAAGAATGTGCACAGACCCAGAGACCCCATTGCCCAGCTAGTCCTATCCAGGGCCCCTGCCCTCACATCCCAGGAACCTTCTGTCACCAGGGTCTAGTTTTGCCTATCCTTGTATTTCATACACAGTCACACAGTAGGTGCACTTTTTAGCAAGGCTTCTTTAGCTCAACATAAGTTTTTAAGCTTCCTCCACTTTGTTGAGTGTATCAGTACTTCCTTTTTATTGCTGTAGTGTCCATTGTATGAACAAACCAGTTTGTTTATTCAGTGACTTCTTGATGGACATTTAGGCTATCTGTATTTTTCCTCTATTATGTATAAAGTACTATGAACATTTTGTACAAGGTTTTTCATGTATATATATTTTTTTTTCTTCACCTTCTGGATGTACATGGCCAGTGTTATATATATATTTAAATATTATAAATATATGTATACCTAGAATAGAATTGTGAGGCCATAGGGGGTGAGCATGTCTTTATAGGAAATTGACAGATTTTCAAACTGGTCATATGATTTCACATCCTCATTAGCGATGCAGGGGAGTTCTAGTTGCTCCACGACCTCAACATTTTGTGTTGTCGATTTAAGAATTTTATCTACATTGATGAATGCCAAATAGTATCTTATTGTGGTTTTATTTGGCATTTTACTGACAACTAATGACGTTGAACACCTTTTCAAGTGATTTTTAGATACACATAAATATTCAAGTGTTTTAACCAATTAAAATAATTGGATTATTTATCTTTTTATTACTGAGTTGGAGAAATCCTCTAAATCAGCGATTCTCAGTCTGTGGGCCGCGACCCATAGAAACTGTATTAAAGGGCCGCAGCATTAGGAAGGTTGAGAACCACTGCTGTAAACTGTATGAATACAAGGCCTATTCACATACATAGTTTATAGATCATGTAGATCTATACTAGAGGTAGGTATTACTAAAATAGTATACGTATATAGAGATAGGTAGAGTTTTTCCCTTTTTTGTAAAGATACTGACTTACATTGATCGAATGATTTTCCAACTTTTTTGTGTTCCTGGGAAGAATCCCACTCGGTCATGTTGTACCATCATTTCTATTTGTAGTGAATTAAATTTGCTAATATTTTGTTATATTTAATATAAATATGTGTGAGGAGTACTGGTCTGAAGTGTTCTTTCCTTGTGGTATATTTGTCTGGCATTGATAAAGCATTGGTCTAAGGGATGTTCTGGCCTCATAAAACAGGCTGGGAAGTGTTCTCTCTCTTCTGTATTAAGAAAATGTTTGCATATGATTAGTATTATTTCTTTCTCAAATAGTTTGATAAAATTCACCAGTGAAACCACTGGTTTTGAAGTTTTCTTATGGGGAGGGTTTTAATTACAAATTTATTTTTTCTTGACAAATCTAGGGTTTCAAAAACCTTTTATTTCTTCTTACATTGGTTTTGTTAATTTATTATCTGTCAAGGAATTTTTCCTTTTCATCTAAATTGTTGAATTTGGGGCATACATTGATTTCTTCATGATGTTTCCTGATTGTCCTTGTAATGCCTGTGGTGTCTATAATCATGTCTCCTTTGTCATTCCTGGTATTGGTGACTTGCATTTTCTTTCCTTTTTAAATAATGGTCTTGCTGAGGGATTATCCACTTTATTAATCGTGTCAAAGAACCATCTTCAGGATTTGTTGATTTTTTCCCTTTTAATGATCTGTTTTCTATTTTATTGATTTCTACTCTTTATTGCTTCCTTCTGTCTTTTCTAGCCTTCTGAAGAAGTTTAGATAATTAATTTTAAACTTTCTTTTTTCCAATTGAGCATTCACAGGTCCAAATTTCTGTCGAAGCACTGTTTTAGCTGAATTTCACAAATTTCATTATGTTAGAATTTTTATCATTTAGTTCAAAATATTTTCCAATTTTCTTTGTGATTTCTTTTTTGAACCATGGGGTGTTTATAACTGTGTAGTTTACTTTCCAAATATTTGAGGATTTTTAACAAGTAATCTGCTCTTTTTTTTTTTTTTTTTTTTTGAGACAGAACTTCAAGCTATCCCCCTGGGTAGAGTGCAATGGCTTCACTGCTCACAGTAACCTCCAACTCATGGGCTCAAGTGAGTCTCCTGCCTCAGCCTCCCAAGTAGCTGGGACCACAGGCGCCCACCACAACGCCCGGCTATTTTTTGGTTGCAGCCATTATGGTTGTTTGGCGGGCCTGGGCTGGATTCGAACCTGCCACCTTAGGTGTATGTGGCTGGTGCCTTAGCCGGTTGAGCCATAGGCACCAAGCCACCATTCTAGCTTTCTTAGAATCAGTACTTTCTTTCTTTCTTTTTTTTTTTTTTTTGAGACAGAGCCTCAAGCTGTCCCCCTGGGTAGAGTGCCGTGGCATTACAGCTCACAGCAACCTCCAACTCCTGGGCTTAAGCGAGTCTCTTGCCTCCGCCTCCCAAGTAGCTGGGACCACAG